>JALMGJ010000002.1:123551480-123761480 GCA_023362775.1 Charina bottae | reverse complement strand
CACATCCTCCTTTTTGTCCTCATGTCCTCCATCCAGCAGGCATAGCCTTAACATCAAATATTGTCTGGCTTTTTAAGTATCTACAAGCTAACATCTTCCTGAGCAGCTGTTCTCCACCGTACAGCCATTCCCTAATAAGTGCTAACTGCAAGTTAACAAGCTCTGCTCTGTGACCTTGATTAGTACCCTGTGATGCTGCCTGAAATTGACATGCCCTTAGTTAGTTATACTCCGAAGGCTTTTCCCTCCTAACTGCTGCAGCACATTCCTGCGATTGAAAAACCAGTCTGATGCTGGAAAAAGTAATTTCATATACACATAGGCCTATGTACTTTTTTTTTGGTAGTTTTTCACTGTGATTTTTGTTGTGGATGCCAAGAAAGTTAAACAGTTAGTGCATCCTCTTTCCCCCCCATTTGTCCTCCTTTCCAATTGTCCATGTCCCCCTTTGCCTGTTCAGCTATCTGGTAACCCTATCCACAAGTCTTTTTCAGCCAGACAACTTGCCCCACTTCAAGATACCAAGGATTGAAGTAGAACCTTCTCCCTGAAAAGCAGAGGCTCAGACCCTGGACTAAGGCCCTTCCTTGAGTCCAGGACAGGAATCCTGGAGGCCTGGTTTGCCTGGAGCATCAGTCAAGCAGCCAGTCTGGGTTTGCTTTCTCTTCTATGAAGAGAATAACGCAAGCTAGGAGGAGAGGGTGTGGCACACAACGTCCTAGAACATGCTTTCCTGCTAGACATGATGTAGCCTGATTCTCCATGAATAACCAAGATTTGGATTCTTTTTAAGTTTGTGGCATGGTAGCACTGGCTTTGTCACTATCTTGTAGGTAGTCCTCGGGTTACGACCACTCATTCAGCGACTGTTCAAAGTTACAATGGCACTGAATGAGGGGGACTTACAACCAGTCCATGAAGTTACAGCTGGTGCAGCATCCCCACAGTCAAGTAATCGCAATTCGGGTGCTTGGCAACCGTCTCACACGAAGTTGCTAAGCGATGCGGTCACATGATGTCATGCTTTATGACCGCATCGCTTAGTGGTAGAAATTCTGGTCCCAATTGCTGTTGTAATCCGGGGACTACCTGTAAATGTTAAATGTGTGTCTAGTGGCAGACTTGAGGTATATGTCCTGTGTGGAGGTTAGTTAGCTATCTGTCAGGAATCCAATAGTGTGGACTCCTGCACTGAGTAGGGGGGTTGAACTCAATAGCCTAAATGGCTCTGTCCAACTCTAGGTTCTTTGCTTCTGGTTCTGGGAATTTTGCCTTGAAGTTCTTGACTTGAGGTTGTGCTATGCTTGTAGCTTGGCTCCAGCTGTTTGAAAAGTTACACTGGAAACTAGCCTTCTAGAGATGTCTCCATGCTTCATTATTGGAATTTAACCAGTAGTGTATGGAAAGACTGAAGGCAAAAGGAGAAGGGGACAGCAGAGGATGAGATGGTTAAATAGCATCACCCATGTGATGAACATGAATTTGAGTAAACTCCGGGAGACAGTGGAGGACAGGAAGGCCTGGCGTGCTATGTTCCATGAGGTCACGAAGAGTCGGACACGACTAAACGACTGAACAACAACAACAACAAAACGTATGGTGGAGTGAGAGATGTATTGAGATAACATTTTCTGTTTGCAATTATCCTGCATTTTCTTATCACTTCTTACATATCTTTGTTACCTCCTTTTAGTTATCATTTTTGTTTAGTTATCTCAACAAACAATATATTACATTGGAAAAGATGAAATAGCTCCATGAAGCTTTTTCCTAGGAATGCTCCATATGATTTGCCAATTGAACTAACCATCACTGAAGTCAAAGATGTTCTTTAATAACTAAGCTATGAGAGTATCTCTCAATGTCCAAAATAACTTCGTATTTAGAAAACAAATCTGATGTGGAATTAACTTATCCTGGAACCATTTATGGGCTGTAACTCTGCACATTCAGGGATACCACATCTGAAATGAGTTTTTAACATAAAGCTTTTAAATATTAGATTTTGCCTGATTCTTTATAATAAGGATAGACTTTCTTAAATTAGGTAGAAGTTTATATTAATGAATTAGTTTATTCTGATTTATGATTTACGATTGTTACTGTATTTGTAGCCTTTGCTAATATTAGATTTTAATAATAACTGATTTAGGAGTATCTTTATATGTAGTACTAATCTAACTTTATTTTGAAAATTCTTGTTCAGTTTCACACAGCTTGTAAATCTCTTTTTAAATTTATTTTTAGTTCGTTCCCTCCCCTATTTTTCTTGGTTGTACTTTTTAAACATCAAGTAAAGTAAAGTAAAGGGGCGTGGTGGCTCAGCGGGTAAGACGCCAGGCTTGTCGATCGGAAGATTGCAAGTTCGGAGGTTCGAATCCCTAGCCCTGCGTGCGGAGTGAGCTCCTGCACTAGCTCCAGCTCTTGCCAACCTAGCAATTCGAAAGCATGCAAATGCAAGTAGATTAATAGGTACCACTTCGGTGGGTAGGTAACAGCGTTCCGCGCGTGTCATGCGGCCACATGACCGTGGAAGCGTCTTCGGACAACGCTGGCTCTTCGGCTAACAAACGGAGATGAGCACCGGCCCCTAGAGTCGGACACGACTGCACAAATGTGCGGGGGGAACCTTTACCTTTTTTAAAGTAAAGTAAAGTAAAGTAAAGTAAAGTAAAGTAAAGTAAAGTAAAGTAAAGTAAAGTAAAGTAAAGTAAAGTAAAGTAAAGTAGAGTAGAGTAGAGTAGAGTAGAGTAGAGTAGAGTAGAGTAGAGTAGAGTAGAGTGTAAAGAGTAAAGAGTAAAGAGTAAAGAGTAAAGTAGAGTAGAGTAAAGAGTAAAAAGTAAAAAGTAAAGTAAAGTAGCAAAAAAAAAGTCTATTCCATACAGCTACATGCTAACAGCCTTTGATATGATCAGTGGGATCACATGTTAAGACAGCCTCGTGAGGCAAATCTGCTGTTTCCTCAGAGGCAACTCAACCAGTGTGGCTTTTATTTGTTAGATTTAGATTCTACTTTTCCTCCAAGAGCAAAAGGTGTCTTGCACAGTGCTACACTCTCCAGCTTTTCTGACAACAACTGTGATGGAATGTATCCCTGAGGAGGGGGGTGATGTGATGGAGCTCGGAGCAGAAGGAGGAGGGGGCACATTCCATCACAACAACAACCCTTTGGGGTAGTCTGAGCTGCGGGTAATGCCTGGCCCCACATTGCCCAGCTGAGCCTGCAGAGCTGAGGTTGGATTTGTTGCTCAGATCCTAGTCCAACCCTTTCACCACTACACCACATGAATAAGAAGGACGCTTTGCATCTGCAGACAGAAGAGGGAGGGCGGATGGGTTACAAAAATTAATCTGCCAAGAGAGTTCCCTATCAAAGGAAAGAGTTTCACCAAAACAATGTGATAATGGGCTTAATTTATATTATCTACATATGACGTTGACTTCAAATTTTTTTAGTGAACGTTTTTATTATTTTTAATATGCAGTCCCAAAGAGAGAGGCTGCAAATGCAAAGCCGTAATCTCATTTATCATGCTGGTGATTACGCCTTGATCAGATGCTCAGTGGTGCACATTAATCCTCCCAGCGAGCTGTGTGCAAAGGGCAGAGGTGAACTCTCCTGCCTTCCCGCATGACTCTGGGTGGGGAAAGAATGGCCACAAAGCTCAAAGACTCATCTTCATTTTTTAAAGTTCTCTGACACTTAGGACAAATAAAAAGCCTCCGCTGACTGAAGGTCACGGATATTGTCAGGTCTGATTCATCAGCCGTTCCTTGAACAGGAAATTATGCAGGGTTATGAGAATTTATCCAGCACTTGGAGTAAAATTGTGATGCTAGTAATATTAGATTTATAGACCACTTTTTCTACAGGAGTTCAGTGCTGCTTCCACGGAGAGCAACTTTAGTTAATCCCCACAAGAACAACCCTGTGGGGTAAGTTGGCTGAGAGAGAGCGGTCCAAGTTCATGCTGGACCAAGCTTTTCTTCTCCAGTTGTCTGGGTGGGGAGGAGGATGGGAAAGGCAATGAATTGCATGCACTGGTTTTTAGTTGCTCAGAAAAACACAGGCAGAGCCAAAAGGGGTGAAATGCGACCACGGGAGGAAGAAAACCGGCAATTGTAGAATAACACCAGGCCCCCAAACATTTTAACTATCCCATTTAATACTATTCATGCTTTAGTGGAGATGAGCATGTTTATAGTAAATGAGAAACTCTAAATGTTTAAGGACTGTAGCAGAACGTAAGGTTTATATGAGCTCTCATTTATGGGGATGGTTGGAGAGGCACAACCATGGGCTCCAACAGCCATTAACGTCTTGTTTTGTTTCTTTCTGTGGAGTCCTTGGTGCTCTCTGAGCCTTGTTGTTTTCTTGCAGAAACGTCTGCAAGAAAACAACAAGGCTCAGAGAGCACCAAGGACTCCACGGTTCAACCCTGAGCTACAAATATTCTCTTTGATTTTTTTTTTCTTTCGCTCCAATTCCCATAAAAGTGTGAGTGGTCAGTGTTGATACAGAATCCCTGGTGGATAGATTACTGACAAGGCCTGGCAAGGCTGGAAAGGAAATTGTTTCTGGGGAGGGATTATCTGAGGCTAGAAGTAGGACCAGAAAAACGAGACAGAATATGGATGTAGTTTAAGGGCCAGAGGGCAGGAATGAAGCAGAACAGACCTGAACATTACATTTGAATGAAGACCATGCCCAGCCAATTGGAGATTAAGAACCAGGGAGAATAAAGTTCTAGTCTAGACTGTGGCACGGGTCCAAGTTGGCTTTGATGAAGAAAGTTCAATGAAACTAAGGACCTGCAGTGTGTCAGGGGAAAGAACATATAAGTCTGCAGAGACTGAACATCACTGATGCAGTTGTGCATAGTTCTTTGGGAGAGGACTTTTAATGAGAAATCAGGGTGATGCTCACCCAGTGGTCCAGTGTAATGGTATGTGGGAATGACCTTGGGAGACAGGACGGAGAGCCGCAGACTGGACAACCGGTGGGTAAAAGACATCTTAGCCCACAGAAGGAGCGAGGGCATGGGAAATGTTTCAGAAGGGACCCTCCCTAGTTTTCCAGAGAGTAAAAGGAATGGAGGGGAGAAATTCTTTCAGTCTTGCAAGATTCTGTTAATGTAACCTTGCAATAAAGATAGAGCTAGTACTGCTGGTGGTGCTTCTTGTCTGGACTGCCTCGCAGGGCTAACATCCAGCTAGGGATGCTTGTGCACTCCAACTGGCCACTGATGGTATTGCAGGTTATCCAGAAGCTGAACAAAGAGTTCTTTGGCCAGTTTGGTCCATCCACACAAAGTCTGTAAATGGAGTAGGAAGATAGGGGCTTCCTTGCCGGGTTGTACTGAGGACTGATCAGGCATTCCTACAAACAGAGGATCTAGCACTAACATTCATTTCATGCAACCAAGTTACCTTGCCAATGAACTGCCATCACAAGAGAAATGAAGCTGTACCAATAGGCCACTGAGGGTGGAGTGTTACCCAGTGATGCCAGTGAGGATGCAAAACTTGGGGAGTTAGAGATATTGGTGGAAGCTTCCATCAATTCAAATGAATATATCTATGCATTGGTTTCTGTTCCGTGAAAATGAATATATCTGAATGTATTTTCCTGAAATGGGGGCTTATAAGAGCAAAGGGAGGAGCTCAAACTGCATGCTGTTGGATTTAGAGATCATTTAATAAAAATACTGATTTTGGTAAATGATACTTACTCAGATGTATTAATAAAACCAGAGGAACAATTTATAGGAAATGTTTTCGTACAAGTTCCCAATGAAATGAAAAAACGGGACCCCATAGAAGAGTATCCAGTCTCCTGTTGGAAAGATCCTTTAGTTTGAAGGGTTATCCAAATCTGATTTAAAGATAAGGTAAAGATAAAGAGAGCCAGTTTGATGTAGTGGTTAAGGCATCAGGCTAGAAACCGGGAGACCGGGAGTTCTAGTCCCGCCTGAGGCATGAAGCCAGCTGGGTGGCCTTGGGCCAGTCCCTCTCTCTCAGCCCTAAGAAGAAGGCAAGGGCAAACCACTTCTGAAATCTTGCCAAGAAAATTGTAGGGACTAGTCTAGGCAGTCTCCAGGAGTCAACAGTGACTCAAAGGCACACACACACAAAGTAACCCTCAAGTCAGGCTTGATTCCTGGTGACTATACGGACACATCCATGAACATTTTAGGCAACAGTGCAGAAGTGATTTGCTGTTGCTTTCTTCCAGGATGTTTGTTTGACTTCTCAGTCTTGTCTACAGCTTTGGAATTTCCCAGAGGTCTTCCATGCAAACACTATCCAGGTCCAACCTTGTTTAGCTTTTTGAGGTCAACCAAGATCAGGTAGGCACTGCCACCTGCTGAAGGCAGTTTAAAGATAAAGAAGTACTTGAAATGGAGCATAAGGGCTCAGCACTCCTTAGACCAGGGAGTCTTAAAAGGTAAAGGTTCCCCCCGCACATTTGTGCAGTCGTGTCCGACTCTAGGGGCCGGTGCTTATCTCTGTTTGTTAGCCGAAGAGCCAGCATTGTCCGAAGATGCTTCCGTAGTCATGTGGCTGGCATGACACGCGCGGAACGCTGTTACCTACCCACCGAAGTGGTACCTATTCATCTACTTGCATTTGCATGCTTTCGAATTGCTAGGTTGGCAAGAGCTGGGGTGAGTGCGGGAGCTCACTCCGTCACGCGGGGCTAGGGATTCGAACCTCCGAACTTGCGATCTTCCGATCGACAAGCCTGGCGTCTTACCCGCTGAGCCATCGCGCCCCTATATGAGCGTAAGGGCTCAGCGCTCCTTAGATCAGGGAGTCTTAGAACACTGTTAATGTATATATACAGGCCTACACATGAAACAAATATAATAATTTTGTAGCTTCTGGATTATATTTGAGCCTGAATGTGCAGGGGTTCCCCGAGGCCTGAAAAATATTTCAAGGGTTCCTCCAGGGGCAAAAGGTTGAGAAAGGCTGCCTTAGACAGTTAGGCTGCCTGGTTACAATATTCCCCACTACTGAGATGCTTTGTATTCCTTTGTTGTAATTCTTTTTTGTTTGTATTTAGGAAGAATTTGTTGTAATTCTCCCTAAATTTGCAACTATTCCTATAGAGTATGAATAGCTCAAAGCTTCCTTGCTTTAAGTGAATTGGAGAGGAAGGATGGGCATCTATGCACCAGTCTCACTGTCTAAGTAGGGATTAACATGTCTCCATTAATTCTGGAAGACCAACAGGAAAAGCCTGGAGTCACTGAGACTGTTGAGAAATGTGGGGTCACTGCCCTAAGAAACACTGTCTTTAACTTGTCCCATTAGGAGTCTAGGCTAAAACACAGCATGGGTGTTCCGTCTGGTCAGAAGCTGTCCCAGCTGTCCCAGCTGTCATCCAGAGGTTATTTCACTCACTAAAGAATCTCCCAGTCATTCCAATTCACCACCCAAAAACAGTTCTAGGAACATCTCCAGCTTGGTTGTTATCAAAAGTCATAGCTTCCAATCTAAGCAAATCTCTCTGAGCTGTGAGTCTTGCACAACCAGGTTCCTAAACATAATTTTCATTCCTTTGAGGTTAGTAGCTGCTGCAAATCACCCTTGCCAGCACTTCATCTAGAGAAGAAGCCTCATCGCCTCCTGCTGTTCTAAAAGCAACACTGATGATTACAGTTAACAAAGTTTATGCAAGTCCCAGTAGCCATAACCCCATTCTCTCTACAGAACCTGATATGTTTTAGATTACAGGCCCTGCAGGCCCTTGCTTTTGCTTTTGCTTTTGCTTTTGCTGTGCTGTCTGGAGTAATGGGAGCTGATGTCCAAAATGCCTATGGATTTGCTTTTCAAATGTTTTTTTTTTAAAAAAAACAAAACAAGAAGGGGCAGGTTGAAAGTAGGGCCTTTCCCCACTGCTGAGTTAAAGTTCCACCCACCCATCCTTCATTCATAAAACTGTTCCCCTTGCTGATTCCTCCTATCCCACCTTTGTTGCCTCTGATCCCAATCAGTACAGTCACCTGACTTCCCTCAAGATAATGAAAGGTGAAGCAGGACAGTCTTCATACCCGAGGCTGCCTCTAGATGGTGCCACAATAAGGGGGAGAAACATCACTTTAACCCTGGTTAGCTAAGGAGAACTTAAACCTGTTTCACTGAGCTGAAGACAAGTTGAAGGGACAAAACAACAAACAAAGTATGTTGTCAGGACATGTTTCCATCATGGCTAGGTACAAGTGGGAAAAGGCCTACTACTTCCATTGAGAACTATTCTCAATATAATCAGTGCAATTCTCCGTTACTTCAACAATCTGCCATTCGATTCATACCAGCATGGTTTTGTATTCGGTGAACACATCCAGAGCTGAACGTACTGGGCTGGGAGGATGAATGAGCTTGCCACCACTTTCTCTTCCCTCCCCAAATAAGTCTTGTTTATGAGTGCATCAGACTCCCAAGTCAGCAATGAAACATCTGCTCATAGAAATGCATGTAGATTTTCAGGCATCAAAACCGTAATGGCTTACTATGCTCTTTGCTAACTATCGGAAACAAATGGCTTATAAAAGTTCTCTATTTTCCACAAGTGTGGCAGGTGCATTATGCCATCATAAACTTTAGTATATCATATCTTCCTGTTATGCTCTATCTTGGAAGAGTAATCATTTCAGCCATAGCCTCTGGGTCATAGAATAGATCCCACCAACTATATATCTATATACGTTTGGTCTACAACTCCCAGCATTCCCTCAAAAGGGCAATATATCTTAAAAGCACCAGACTGGGGAAAGCTGACACAGAGGGACCTATTAGCCGTGTTTGTGCAACACATTAAATCATAAAATGATTTGGTTTTGGCTTGGCATGATCTGCCACAAATGAAGTTCTTTCTGCCAAAATATCCAGAAAAATACTGAAAATATTTCAAGTTGTTGTTATTATTATTATTATCAGTCAGGTTTGAGTTAGTGTCTTCATTGTTCCACTATCTATTTTCCAGGCGGTGCCTAACTTGGCCTCTACCCCTGGGGTATAAGAGAGATAGGACTCTCACACCCTTTGCTTCCTTGCTAGTAATGAAAAAGTCGACATACCTGGAAATATTTCAGTAGTATCACCTCTTGCTTTACATAGGATACTGTGTTTATGCCTCAATTACATAGAGGCATAGCGCCTAGAGAATTCTGCTCTTCCTGTCCCGCTTAGAAGATAAACTTAGAAGATAAACAAAATGTAATTTAAGTTTTTCAAAAGATAAAATGTAGAATACCGTTTAAAACTTTAAATATTAAGAGGCAAACATTCACAGTTGAAGATACATTGCAGAGCTGCCCCGATCACAGGAAACAACAGTTGGCACATTTGATTTTAAAAAATCCAAAAGAACACAGTGCTCCAGACAGACTGCAGGACAAATCCTGACAGGAGACTTGCTGCTGCTATATTATAGTCCGTAAAGGCATGACACATGACAAAATTCAGATTTGCTATGGAGGTACATGCAGAACAGTGCCTTCAGTATACACAGTACGAAAAAAAAAAATAAGAATTCTACTTTCCTAGATTGCTTCCACACTGTTCCTTTTCACATAAATTCTTGTCCTTACTTAATTACTTTTCACAGACAATTCAGACACTGCCAAACTAGTGAGGCTGGATGTTTTCCGTGTTACCATCCTATGTTTTTTTCCCCCCAACATGACCATGGCACATTTTACGGGGGAGGTAAACAAAACTTTCAGTAACTGTAGATGGGGCCATCTTGATCACTATGACCCAAATAGGCTATTGAAGGGTTTAAAGCAGGCTTTCTCAATCAGGGTTCTGTGAAACCGTAGGGTGCCATGAAAGGTCACCAGGGGTTCCCTGGGAGATCACGATTTATTTAAAAAATTATTTCTAATTCGGGCAACTTCACATTAAAGAGGTAAGTCTCATTCTTTATTTCAGTTTAAGAACACTGTTAATGCATATATACAGGCCTACACATGAACCAAATATAATAATTTCGTCACTTCTGGCCTATATTTGAGCCTGAATGTACAGGGGTTCTGTCAGGCCCAGCCCAAGAATGGCAAAGAATCAGTCCAGCCAAACTCCAGTTCTTTATTTGCTCGCACCGTAGAGACAGAATCTTGGCAGACTGAAGCCACTCTACCTAACCTAAAGGGAAATAACCTGCGAAGGCTCTAGGGCAGGGCTAGTCTGAACCTCTTAGTCTGGATTTCTGGACTGTGGCTTTGAAGGACAGGAGGAAGAGCTGTGTCAGGCCCAGCCCAAGAACGGCAAAGAATCAGTCCAGCCAAACTCCAGTTCTTTATTTGCTCGCACCGTAGAGACAGAATCTTGGCAGACTGAAGCCACTCTACCTAACCTAAAGGGAAATAACCTGCGAAGGCTCTAGGGCGGGGCTAGTCTGAACCTCTTAGTCTTCCCACCTTCCATCCCTGTGGACTGTGTTTTCTCTTATCTTGCCCTCCTCCTTGGAATCTGCTCCCCTCTTCCTGAGAACCAGCAGCATTACTAAAATCCACATCACCTCCCCCTTCAGAGACACATTCCGTAACAGGTTCCCTGAGGCCTGAAAAGTATTTCAAGGGTTCCACCAGGGTCAAAAAGTTGGGAAAGGCTGCTCTAGACATCTTTTGAGAAGGTGGTCAGCTTACATCTCTAGAAGGC
This sequence comes from Charina bottae, assembly GCA_023362775.1. NCBI lineage: Eukaryota > Metazoa > Chordata > Lepidosauria > Squamata > Charinaidae > Charina > Charina bottae. The sequence goes on along the minus strand of JALMGJ010000002.1, from coordinate 123,750,809 downwards.
TCTGGAGGAAACAGATTATCTGACCCCCTTTCATTTGTGTTTCAGGCTGGGATATAATACTGAGATGGCATTGTTCTTATTTAGAAATTACTTTTGTTGGACCAGAATGGAAGTAGTGCATTCATCCTCGCTCTCCTTGATCTCCTATCAATGGAGATGCACTCTACATGGGACTGCCCTTGAAAACCAGCTGGAAGCTGCAATTGGTCCAGAATGTGGTGGTACAAAGAGTTATAGGCGCACTTCAGTATGCACACGTAACACTACTACTTTGTGAGATGCACTAGCTCCCTGTAAGCTTCTGGGTAGAATTCAAGGTTCTGGTTAAAAGCTTTTCATGGCACAGGTCCAGGTTAATTGCAAGACCACCTGTCTCCAATTATCTCTGCTCATTCCAGGAGATCTGGCAGAGTGGACATGCTTAGGTCCCTTGCTAGAAAACAACGTTACCTGGCAGGATGCAGGAGGCATGTTTTCTCTGTCACAGCGCCTGCCCTGCCCTATGGAAAATTCCATCTGAGGACCCTGTTGGCCTTCCATAAGGCCCTGAAAACCAGGCATTGGGCCAGAATATGGGATAAGCCCATCCAGAATGAAAGGTCTTGAAGGAAATACGTGTTTGGTGGCCTCAGTTACTTTATTATTAAGTTATTGTGGGTTTTTTTTTCTTGTTTCAGATGTTCATTGTGTTTTATTGTTTACTTCCTTGTTTTTTTGTTTATGCATCTACAGATTGTAAGTTGCTCAGAGTTGTTTTGCAAATTAGGTGGCTTTACGAATCAGGCGGATGGACAGAAAGACAGACAGACAAAGCAAATACTCCCGATAGTTTTACTTGCTCTATGCAGTTAACAAACTGCAATGGAATTACAGAAGCATGTTTGGAACATCCTATTGGGATTGACAAGCACTGAAGGAAGGGAGGTTGGGCAATATAGCAGGGATACATCCTGTATATTAAGTCACCCCCTTGGTTCTTATGACAAGCTGTGCCCTCTGTGCACTCTCCAGTTGTGATGAGAAACTGCTGTCAAAATCCCACCAATTGTATCTGTATTTTCCTTCTGGGAAAATTCTGGGAGGATTTATGGTTTCTCCTGCAGTTCTTTCTTCCCCCCTCCATCCACTGTAGCAAATGCAAATGATGTGTGCTTTCAGATGTAATGCCTCCTTGTTTAATGGTGAACAAGCCATTATCATTTGTTCTGGTTATGGCAATCCCCTTAGAGGATTTTCCTGCCCATTTCCCTTCTTTTTAATTCCCAGACATTTCAATGAAATGCTCTTCATAGAAACTGTCCTTAACCTCCTTCAGACTTTCTATCACTGATTCCTTCTGCTGTTAGTGCATTCCTTATCATTAATTCAGCCACTTCTAATTTGCTCAGCCTGGCAAAGCAGAGGAAATACTGGGCAAAAATCTAGGACCTGAGCTTCTGCTCTGTGGGTCCTGCTGTCAGATGTGTTTCTTGTACCAGGCAGAAATGGGCCTGCCATACTTGAATTGATATTAGCTGAAAGGGTAAGAAAGACACCTCCCTCCCGCCACCAGCTATCATGAACAAACGCCGTGGATTATGGGAGATGTATCCATGATATTTGGAGAGCAACAAGTTGCCTTTCCCTGGATGAGGATCGCTTTTTAAAAAAGAATGACAGATGGGAGCCATGGTGTGATAGAGGGAATTAACCATAGCCCTAATTACAATCCCTGATGTCTTCAGAAACATCATTAAATGTTAGTTTAGGCAGGAGGCACAGGTCTTCCTCCTGGAGCCAAACCCGGTGCCCCTTCCAAATAAGTAGAGGAAGCCTACACACAATGTCCATGGAATGCTCAACATGCAAACAGGTAGGAGAAAGGCAATGTGAGAAACCCTGGTAGAAACTGCAAGAGGAAAAAAACTTAATTCCTGAATACTGGGCAGGAGTTTTCAGATTCATCCTAACTTTCTTGCTGCATGCTGCTTCTTGTATTCATATTGTTTTTACATAATATATGAGAGGATAAAACTACTAGTAGCTACCAACACTATATGATGCCACCAGGATTGAGCCACTATATACTTCTGGACTCTGCACTTTATAGATAAGTAATAACCATGCAGAATTCTCTCCTAACCCCACCTCCATGTCCAATTTTTAGTGCTCAACTACCAGGGGCTCAATCTGGCATTTGTTTCAGTTCAGCTAGTCAGACAGAATACTTCTGATGAAGACTCCTTTAGAGCCAGTTTGGTCTAGTGGCATGAAAGCCGGCTGGGTGACCTTGGGCCAGTCACTCTCTCTCAGCCCTAGGAAGGAGCCAATCGGAAACCAGGAGACTGAGAGTTCTAGTCCCACCTTAGGCATGAAAGCCGGCTGGTGACCTTGGGCCAGTCCCTCTCTCTCAGCCCTAGGAAGGAGCCAATGGCAAACCAGGAGACTGAGAGTTCTAGTCCCGCCTTAGGCATGAAAGCCGGCTGGTGACCTTGGGCCAGTCTCTCTCTCTCTCAGCCCAACTCGCCTCATAGGGTTGTTGTTGTGGGGAAAATAGGAGGAGGGAGGAGTATAAGGTATGTGGAGAGCCAGTTTGGTCCAGTGGTTAAGGTGCTAGGCTAGAAACCAGGAGCCTGAGAGTTCTAGTCCCGCCTGAGGCATGAAAGCCGGCTGGGTGACCTTGGGCCAGTCACTCTCTCTCAGCCCAACCCACCTCACAGGGTTGCTGTTGTGGGAAAAATAGGAGGGAGGGGTATTAGGTATGTTCGCCACCTTGAGTTATTTATAAAAATAATAAAGACGGGATAAATAAATAAATGGTGCATGAGGAATTTTGAAAACAGAAAGGTGTATGTATTTTGTTAGTCAAAAGCTGGGGACTGTTATCAGGAGAGCAAGGTGGCTGAAAGACCTCAGAAAACGTTGGAAGTGGATTTATATGATTTAATGATAACCTTATGAGTAGCCAGGTACTCTGTGTGTGCGTGTGTGTTGAAAGTGAGAGAGTAAATATCTAAAGTAAATACCCACAGAAGACACACACCCTCTCAGCAGCTATAAACACCAGCAGGAACACACACCCTCCACTTGGGCACAGAGAGAATCTTCTAGCTGTGCTCCTGTCCTCTGAAGATGCCAGCCACAGCTACTGGCGAAACGTTAGGAACCAAAACTGCCAGAACTGTGAGATATTGCTGGCTTATGGGGTTTCAGGCACAGAGTAAACAAAACAGACAGAGTGCGGCGTTTAGGGCTAAAAGTTGTTTACTTGTAGCATAAGGCAATAAATGCATACAGAGTTACATTATTGCAAAAAAGAAAAAACAAACCATAAGCAGAGTTTCGTTCCTTTGGTTCCATCAGCAGATGTGAAGAACGCCATGGCTTACAGACAGCCAGGCGTGTATAGGCTATACACAGGACCAGATTACATACAGGAACATGGCAACACGACTAGAAGTCAAGAAGCATAGACCCATAGTTCACAGCTGAGATATACACTTGTTTCAGCTTTAAGAGGAATGGGTAAACAAAGTGGAGAAGGCCATTTGATTGTTTTACACAGGAACTCCGACAAGAACACACAGCCCGGAAAACCCACAACAACCATTAAATATCTAATGTTCTTACTTCTTACGAAAGGGTAGCTGTCTTTCCTTTCTCCAGCTGATTTGAACAGCATTGCATTGGCATGAGGCTGAGATGAAAAAAACATCCAAAGTCTCCCCCAAATTGCTAGCAGCAACATATCAAGACCTTGCCAGGAACAACTCTCTGGCATCCATTTATCACCTCCACAATCCCCTACATGCACCGCGCCTTTCTCCCACCCCCCTCCCAGTGCTCTGACTTGTCCTGTGGCCTCTCCCCCCCCCCCATCTGCTGTGCAGGACTTGGGAAACCTCTTGCTTTCCTTTAATAGTCTTGCTTTTCAGATAAACAGAAATCGAGAAGCCTCTCAGCATGGTAGCCTATAAAGCACAGCTGCCACTTTTGATTTGGGAAGAGCAGGGAGGGATGATGCAAGTCACAGAGGTTACCGAAGGAAAAGAGGCTGAGTTAGAAGTGAAGAGAAATGAAGCCTTATGCAGGCACTCCACATGTGTTAAACTGGGGAGGGCTAGAGGCAAAAGGTGGGGGGGTGAGGGTGAAGCCAGCCAGGTTGTCAGAAGCGGCCGGAATAGGTCAGTTCCTCAGGGTTTATAGGTGAGCTTGCCCAATGGGGAAAGAGGTGCACCAGATGAACAACAGTGGGTGCCGCCCACCTTTTTCCATAGGAGGCACGGGGCAGCTTCTGCTTCTGCAGATTTGTCCACATGCCTCTTCCCCAAAGGTGCTGTAACATCTAAGCGGAAAGGCAGGTTGCCAATGAAATGGACCGAATCCTGTCAGCATTCCTACAAGAGCATGGACAAAGCTACCTCGTGCTGGCCAGCAATGGCGGGCAATAATCCTGCAGGCTGGATAGGCCAGTTGGACAGGTTGAATTAGACATCTGACCCTGACATTACCTGATTCTGGATGAAATCATCAGAATAGCAAATATGACTGACATGAGATGAAACTAAGAAGTAACAATATTATATAAAGATAGAAGGAGGGGGACAAGATTTTGATTATGACAGAGCTTTCCAAACTGTGTGTCGCGACACGTTAGTGTGTCGGCTGCAGTGTCTGGGTGTGTCGCGGCTGCTGCTGCCTCCGAGCCCTGCCAGGATTCCGCGCAGGTCCTAGTGCCTGCCTTGTGCTTTGCTGCCTCCAAACCTGCTGTGATTCCGCGCAGGTCCTAGTGCCTGCCTTGTGCCCTGCTGTAAGAGTGTGTCGCAAAATGATGCCTTGCTGTAAGAGTGTGTCACGAAATGATGCATGTCTAAAAAGTGCGTCACCAACATGAAAAGTTTGGAAAGCTCTGGATTATGACTCTGTGGAGTAGTCTATTGTAAGTTTTAATTGACACCTCTCCTGATTGTTCTACATTCCTCTTTTGCCTCTGGCTCTGGCAAAGTGAAGAACATGGTCTGCATGCACACTTTTGAGAATCAGTTCCTGGCATAAAAAATCCTAAATGGTAGGTGCCAATCTCTGTTAACAATATTTTGCCAGATAGGCCATTGCAATAAGTCCTAATAGGGGGGCTTCCCATGTTCTCAACTAGTTTAAGGCAGCTTGGCTGCTGGGGACTTTTGTCCTAAGGGCTGCACATCAGTCCTGAAGGATGTAGGAGTAATCAAAAGCTGTTGTTTGCTAAATGCTTCCTCTAGCTTTATGCTTGTGACACCCTCTCTAGCCAAACTACAGTATATAGGAGGAGAGGCGGAGTATCTGGAAGGCCCTAGCCAATTTCTTTCCTTTTCAGCAGATGCAGCAGCAGAATGGCTTGAAATACAACTCCCAAGTCAGGTCCCCTTGAAGCTTAATTGATATGCTCTTGAAAGGGATGGTGGGCAGTCGGCGAAGCTGCTGTTTCTGGGAAGCAACTGTGTGTCTGTGCTGGGGGTGGGAAGAAGAAGCTATCCACTCATTGAAGGAAGCAGCTGAAACATCAGAAAGTTGCTTTGCTAGCAGACTTCCTTTAACCAGGGCTGCATTACTAGCACAGTGGGGAGAATTTGCAGTTACAGAGAACAAGCATAACACTGAGCAGATGTGTGGAAAAGTAGAACATTGACCAGGGCTGTGGCCTCCATCATTCATTTTACCCTCAGTTTCTATGGGACTCTCTCAAGTGTTGCCAGTTCTGTTTTCAGGATGTGAGAGACATTGGAGCTCCACAAAACAAGCATCAATTGAATAGTTGTGTGGAAAAAGGAAAAAGATGTCTGCCCCATCAACTTCTCAGAAAGCAGCTGTGTATGAGGTGAAAAAATGTTTTTATTTAAGAGAAGGGTAAGCTCTATGCCAATAATGTACAAACCCTACATTCAGAGCAGTGTGGGCCTCTGTTTTCAGAGCTCTGAGAGGTGTAACTTACATAATTCTAGTTGCAAATTTTAATGATTTGCAGCTGATGGGGGGGGGTAGATAGTAGTGGAAACTGAACACAAGATGTGGCTACCAAATGAATCCCTGAATTTTCATAGAAAGGAGAGAAGGACAAAGAGGACTTAGTGTACCTCTCCTTTTAGATCCAGGAATGGGGAACCTCTGGGGAACCCAGATATTGCTGAACAACAGTTCTATCATTCCTGACTGCATTGCACATGCTGTGGAGGGTTGCTGGAAGTTATAGTCTTTTATAGCAACATCTGCACTATAGATGAAAGTAGAAGGCTGTGTGAGAGAAAAGTGAATGGATAAGACCCGTGGAGAAGCTGGAGCTGGGATTCCCTCCCCACCCCCTTCCCCACCCCCTTCCCCACCCCATCTCTGTAATCTTACAGGTTATGCATTTGACCATTTAATTCTTTCCTTTAATCCAATCTTTCCCCAACCTACAGCCCTCCAGATGTGTTGAATGTCAACTTCCTCAATACCCCAGTCAGCAGAGCCAAAAGTTGAGAAAGTTTCCTTTAATCTTCCTCCAGAAGCATTTAAATACAAAGAGCTAAAAGCTCAGAAACTGCCACCACGATCCTGTCTCTCATGTTTCCTGACACCATCAAGATGTTCCCTTCACTTTTGTTTTCCCAAAATTGTCACCGCTTGTCACATTCTCTTGCTCACACCCTTGATCTAAAAACCTTTCTGAACCTGAAGGAATAATACGCTTCCTCATTCTTCTGTTGGTTGTCATCCTACTTCTTTCTTGTTTAGCTCTCTTCAAAGTGATTAAGAACATTTCATGGATGCTGGCCCTACCAAAAGGAGGTTCTTTTTCGAAGGGCAGCTAAACATTAGTTATTAAATTATTGTTGTTGTATTCTTACTGCCACAGAGGGAGAAAAACTCTCAAGCATACAGCTAAAAGTGGACTGAACTCAGAGTCTTGAAAACAGAGGGCTGCATACTGCCTGGGTTGGTCAGATACCGAAATCACCTGCTTCTTACTTGTACATTTTCCACCATTCCCTCCAGGAATGTGACGAAATTCTGCTCAATTGCTGTTGCATCAGAAGGTACTGAGTCTGACCACAATTTAGCAGAGGGATTACCTCTAACAGCCTTAACAGTCTGTCATCAATTTGTCTTGCTCTTTGCTTTATATGTAATGTGGCTGTATTTTCCTTTCGGCCCCTGACTCTAAATCATGCGTGCCCAATGCACTTTCTAAATTGAGCCCATTGCCGAGTGCAGTGAAGGAAAACCCCAGCCTCCTTGTGAGTAAGCCAACTGAGGGGGGAATGAACGTTTGCAGACCCAGTCCCTGCTGAGCATGAAGGCCACTCCGAGGAAGGGGAAGATGCAGAGGGGATGACGGAGATGGCAGATGTCCGTGTCTAGCAAAAAGACAAGGAAGCTGCTGGATTATCTTCTTCACTCTGGCACACACACAAACTCTCCCCTCCAGTGGCAAAAGTCACTGCCCGCCCAGGGAAGAGAGCTGGTTCCTCAAGCTGCACAGTCAGGAGGGGCACAAGGGAGCCGGAGCCTAGCCAAGGAAGGTGCTGCTTACACGCCTGCCTGCCGGAGAGCCTATTGAGGCTATTGGCGAGAGAGCAGGAGAGAAAGCCTCAAGGTGCCCCTGGAGATTACCTCCGGGGTTCAGCATTAGATTTTGGATGTTTCTCTGAGTTCTTAGTCTGGTCTGCTGAGGCTGCAAGGGGTCTGATTTTGCTTTCCTACCTTGTCCCTGGGTGCTGAAGGGACTGGGGAGAATAAGCCTCACCAGGTTCTCTACATCTCTGGAGAGTCCAGCGTTGGCTTTCCCACCTCTCTGTCTAAAAGGGCCTCTGCCCCACCGAGGAAAGTGAAAGTGCTGCTTCTATGACTGTACTTGTTATGGGTCATAGAACATGTTTAAAAGATAGTATGGACACCTTGCTTGGTATGGGGTGTGTGTTTTACATTTTTCCTACACATCAGAAGCCTTTGTAGAAAACTTTGTGATGTACCTAAAGTGCATCCACGTGTTGCCACAGATACATCAAGCACTTGACTATTGCTTCATATTTGAGGGAGTGAAGGCTGTTTTCATCATTTAGAAAAGGCAGAAAATGCAGAAGTTGTAGAATACAGTAGATGCTGCTTCTGCAACAGTAAGGAGACCTTAAAATAAGTCCCACTGCTAGATATGTGGACACTCTGACCAAGGGCTCCTTAGTAGGGATACATCACACAACAATTGTAGGATGGTTTCTGCATTTCATTGCATACGTCCTTCCCAAGAGTAATATTTTATTCGCACAACAATCCTGTGAAATAAGTTTAAGATGAACTGTTCCTGGGATTGTGGACTTAAGTGTCTACATCCAAGCCCAAGAATGTAGCCACTGGACTTCTAGAGAAAATTCTTAGGGTTTTAACAAGAGGCTCTCACCCATATTCAACAGCAATTCCTGTTGTTCTTAAAACACTCAGCAATATTTTAAAGACTAGGTAAAAAGGTAAAGGTTCCCCCCGCACATTTGTGCAGTCGTGCCCGACTCTAGGGGCCGGTGCTCATCTCTGTTTGTTAGCCGAAGAGCCAGCGTTGTCCGAAGACGCTTCCACGGTCATGTGGCCGCATGACGCGCGCGGAACGCTGTTACCATCCCACCGCAGTGGTACCTATTCATCTAGTTGCATTCGCATGCTTTCGAATTGCTAGGTTGGCAAGAGCTGGGGCTAGTGTGGGAGCTCACTCCGTCACGCGGGACTAGGGATTCAAACCTCCGAACTTGAGATCTTCCAATCGACAAGCCTGGCGTCTTACCCGCTGAACCACCATGCCCCTTATTAGAATTATAATATTAATTATAATATTTTAAAGGCTAGATACCAACCTAGAAAAAGAACCTTGCCTTACAAGTGAACCTTAGTGAAATCTAGCTCTGTGGTTAAAACAGTGCCTTGTTCTCGTGTCCCTTGCTGCTCTGTGTGTTTTGCAGATGGATGGTGTTTTGCAGGATGAAAAACAGTGGGCTAAAGCTGTGTAAATCATGGTTGGGATGAAGGCCAGTGTCCCAGTAACAGGGGACAAAAATTGCAGTTTCCAGGGCATTCCAGTAATGCTGCAAATAGCTTATAAATAGAGGCTTAATGAATAGTAAGTGAATCTTCATGTGTGGGCTGATGGCAGCACATACCTTCTGTTTGTTTGGCCCTACGTGCATGTCTCTGTTGACCCTTTTATCCTGGCTAAGCCTAATTTTCTGTACACATGCTGTGTAGTAGCCTTTCCCTTCCATCTCTTTCTTTTTCTTGCGTAATATTCAAATCAGCCTGTGGCCTTATCTTTTTTTCAGCTGCAGTTGACAACCAGCAGCCCCATTGGTTATTCTTGAAATGGAAGGTATTGGCCTGATTCTACTTTCCTTCTTCATGTTTATACCACATGTAAGACCAAGCAATGTATTGTTTTAATGTTGGCACACAAAAGGCAGGAGAAGCTACTTCAAGAGAAGGCCATTGAAATTATCAGAAAGAACACAGAACGGGGGGGGGGGGGGGGAGGGTCTAACCTTTTCCTTGCCCACCTCTTGCCCCACATAAACTGCCTTCCCTCCAAACAGCTTCTCAAATGGGGGCAGCCCTTCCTCCCCCTTCCCTGGGGCTCCTTAAGACCCACATGCCTTGAGAGAAAGCAGAAGGGAGCAAACTCCAGTAGCAGGCGCCAGCTGTCAGCTCCTGAAGGGACTGTTCCTGTCCTTTGTACCTTGTCTATTTGCTTTAATATTAAATTGTGAACCACAACAAAGGCTTTGGCAGAAAGGCAGTATGCAAATCTCAGAAACGTGAGCCAGCAAAGAGCTGGTTACCCTCTAGAATGGCTTTTTGGCTGCAGAGTGACAGTACAGGTGGCCAGATAAGGCCAGCAGGATTTTTGAAGGTCATGGACACCTGGAGCCAGCATGGCGTGTCAGTGGGAGCAGACCAGCGGACTCTCAAGAGGACCAGCCCATGTCCTGGATCTGCCGTCAGATCAGCTACTTGGAGCAGTGGCCATTTTGTCAATTGCACCCATCTGGCCTCATACAACAGTGAGACTTAAATGGACTGGAGCCTGTTTGACTGCTACATCTTTTGTTCTGGCTCTGAGATTTTTCATCTCTGTTACCAGTAGAGTAACAGAGTAACTCTGTTGGATTTTAGATCTGTGGGTTGAAAGGTTTTTGGTAAGAGGAATTCGTGGGTTGGTGTCAACTGGGGTGCTCCTGTTCTGCCTTGGGTGGGAGATGCGGGTGGCAGTGTTTAGCACCAATACCACCTTCCAGTCCCTTGTGCTCTCCCCCAACGCCCTGGTTTCCATGTGTGGTTAGCTTGTAATAAAGCTCCCCTCATCTACAACTTAATCATGGATGAGAGAGCCAACCTTGTGCGCATTGCTGAAACCTGACTTGGTGCAGTGGGAAGACTTCCTTTCTTAGAGATTTGCCCAGCTAGGTTCTGTCTGTGGCCTCAGCTGCAGCTCCAGGGAGGAGTTGGGGTGTAGCTATGGGATATAGCTATGGCTATCTGAGAAATCCCGAGGGCTTCTAGAAGCATTGCTCTGGAGACAGATGGTTGGGAGACACTGTGAAGTTGGGCTATACAGATCAGAGGGGATTGTTGTTAGTGTACCCGCCTCCCTGCCTCATAGCAACATCTCTACCTGAGCTGTTTAAAGCTATGACTGGTTTGGCAGTGGAGTTCCCCAGGCTTATGATACTGGGGGACTTCAATCTTCCTTCCTTGGCTGAGGACTTGGAGACAGCTCAGGAGTTAATGGCAACCATGGCCCTGACCCATGGGGCTCACATATTAAATCTGTTTTTTATCTTGGAGGGGAGATGATGTGATCTGGAATTGGAGGATGCGATCAGCTGTCTCCTATCATGGACAGATCACTCTCCTTGTTGGCCTTGAAATTGTTTGCAGCTGCATGCTGCTGCAGGGAGGTGGGACCTATTCAACTGGTCAGATGGACTCTTTCAGGCTTTAGAGGGAGCTTGTTGTTGTTGTTTCTGGGGCCCTGGTGCACAGTTCAACCTAGCCCTTAGAGGCTGCTTGGAGTGAGAGGGTGATGAGAGCCTTGGATTGGATCATACCTGCGTGGCCTCTCTATGTGTGTCGATTGTGGAGGGCCCCCTGGTTTTCAGAAGAACATCAGATGATGAAGCAGCATAAGAGATGCCTAGCATGCTACTGGAGGAAAATAAAGAATAACCCAACCCAGCAGAGGTAAGAGCCTTTCTTAAGGATTACGCTGTTGTAATAAGCGTAGCAAAACAGTTATTTTTCTGCTCTTACTGCATCTGTGGAGAGCTGGCCAGTGACTGTATTTAAGTAATCTGGTCCCTCCTGGATAAAAGGGACATCTATATTTACAGGGCCACTGTGAGGACTATTCTAGGCAGCTGTTGGATAAAGTCACTCAGAGTTGTTTTGAGCTGGACCCCAAATATACAGGTCCAAAGTAGCTGCTTGAGGCACAATCTTGCCTAGTTGTCTGAGAGGAGCTTGAATCTGCTAATCCCGATGAAGTGGAAAAGGTACTTGGAGCTATGAGTTTGGCTATCTGTGTTTTAGAACCATGTCCCTCCTGGTTGGTCAAGGCCTTCCAGGAGGTGACATGCAATTGGATCATTGTGGTGGTGAATGCTTCTTCGAGGGAGGGGTTGGTTCTGCCTGCTCTGAAAGAGGTAGTGCTCTCTTCTCTCCTCAAGAAGCCAGAATCTAACAGAACCAGACAATTTTAATTTAGTCTCCAAACTTCCCTTTTTAGGGAAGGTTGTTGAGAAACTTGTTGAGGTTGGTGTGCAGCTCCAGAGAGCCTGGAAGAAATGGATTATCTGGACTCTTTTCAGTCGGGTTTAAGATCTGGCTTTAGCATTGAGATGCAATGATCACACTTGTTGATTATCTTTGGCAAGAGCAGGATGGTAGTGGGGCATCCATCCTGGTTCTCCTTGATCTCTTGGTGGCCTTAAATACCACCAATCATAGCATTCTTCTGGACTGGCTCAGGAGATTAGGAGTGGGATGCATGGTGTTACAAGGGTTCTCTCCTTTCCCCAGGGCTAGTTCCAATTGGTCTAGATCTAGTCTCCCGCTCTCTGGGGTGCTTCAGGTCTCTACTCTCTCTGCCCCTATTTAACATCTATATGAAGCCACTGGGCGAGGTCATCAGTTGACGTGAAGTGAGGTATGATCAGTCTGTTGGTGATACCCAACTGTGCATCTCTGTCCTGGGTAGACCCAGTTATGCTGTCGAGGCTCTTTCTCAATTTGAAACTGGAGGGGGAAGAACAGGCTTCAAATCAATCCTGGCAAGATAAAGTGGCATGGGGGTTTGTGGTCTCCCAGATCTGGATACTTTCCATTTTGAACTCTGAATATAGGGTTGCACACTTCCAGACACAGTTAGTGCACAATGTGGTGGCCCTCTGGAATTATGTCTCCTGCTCAAGAAGCAGATGGCAGCCATGGCTGAAGGGTCTTTGCATACATCCAAGAACAAGCCTGTTTATTATCAATTTGCAAGATTGAGAGATCTACAGTATTTGGGTCTCTGGCACATGGTCTATTGTTTGTTGTTATAATTTCCTTTTTAATTGTTTTGGATTGCTGCTGTTTTTTGGTTTTCATTCACTGGCAGCTGCCCAGAGTTGTTGTAGCAAGATGGGAAGTCATATAAATCAAACACATAAACACACACACTCACTCACCTCAGTACCTGATCTGTAGCTTGAAACATGTCAACTGGATTTCTATTTTCTTAATGGAAACGTTTCGCTCCTTATCCAAGGGGCTTCTTCAGTCTGAAGAACTGAAGAACTGAAGAACTGGACTGAAGAAGCCCCTTGGATAAGGAGCGAAACGTTTCCATTAAGAAAATAGAAATCCAGTTGACATGTTTCAAGCTACAGACAATTCCACCTGGATGACTGAGAACCTTCATAGACTCAGTACCTGATGTTCTCCCAAAGTGATGGGGGTGTGTGTGGAATTGTTGGGCTACAATTACATGTGGTTTGTGAGTCACTTCTTGTTGAAAGCCACTTGACTGCTTATATAAACAGGAAAGTAGGGTATAAACTTAATAATAAGTAACAGAGTTTAGAGCTTGCAAGTAATATAAAGACAACAGTCACTCGATATGCCGATAGACAACAAATGCTACATTTGGGCTGCTATCCACAGTATGATAAATATATATATATATATATATATGATATGCAGATGGAATACACACATGTTTCCACCCTCCCCAATTTTTTATTCCAGATTCTGAATAATCAGAGAGGAGGCCTTTTATACTTGGAGCATAAAATGTTAGTAGCATGTCTAGGTTCTTGCAGGTATTCTCTTCAAAGTTTTGCTCATTCCTTGCTCACAGAAGACACCAGGTTTTTTACTGTGGTCCTCCTCCTGTTCCAAATGTATATGGAGCTCCTTGGAGAGACTGCATGGCACACTGTGGGCACCATCTAGCAATCATTTTCCTTCATATGAAACAGTACTTTCATCTATAATCTCAGTACTTTCTCAGCATCTTTTTTTTGGGTGGCATCTATGGCATTCCTTCGGATAGGAAAGGGGAATCCGTGGGGTGGGATTAGGCATTGGAAATCATATCATTGATATGCTCCTGTTGCTTCTTGGCACACACTGTCATAATCCTGTTTAGCCTCAAAGACAAGTTGTCCAGTGGCCACAAATATTTTCAATCAGCTTTTGATCTCAGAAAAAAAAAATTATCTACTTTCTTATACCAACAGACTCCCAATGGTTTCCTGGCGATGTGTGGACTTCAACTCCCAGAATTCCCCAGCCAGCATCTTAAAGTTGCCAGGTTTGAAAAACACTGACATAGAATAAAACACAGAATGAAAATTATATATCAACATGTGACATTATACTAATATAGGAGTTTTAACATTAACAATAAGGTCTTACCATTAAAAGCTCTCCTGAAAAAGCTCCATTGTCACTGCCTTCCTAAATATTGGGAGGGATGGCATCATGTGAAATTTTAGGGGTGGCTCTTCCAGAAGTTAGGAGCCACCACAGAGACGATTGACTTCTGGCCCTTCCCCCTGAATCTCTCATGCGGAAAACTCCAGCATCCTCAGCAGGATGCATGAACCTCACAGGTAGGATCTATGTGAAGCAGATGCTGCTGCAGGTACCTGGGCACCAAGCAATATCATTGGCTCTTTGTGAGTTCAAGGGCAGATGACTGCAGTGCAGTCTGTGGGGATGGTTTTGATGCTGTGGTCCACCTTCTAAAGAAGGTAGCTTGCAAGCATCTGTCACTGGGTTATTATGGTTCTGTCTGCAAATCATCCATTACTAGATGGTTCTGTAACAAGTGTGGAAGTAAAAATATGTGTGTCTTCATTCAAAATCTACCTGTAGCTCACACCACCAGTTCAAGCCATTGCATACCCTTCCCTTGTTCCTGCTGCTGCGCTGTGAATGGTCCCAATATCCATTTCAGGAAGATCATTTGTCTATTTGCAAACATATGCATGGCTCAAGGGGCACTATTTATGAAGAAGTTTAATGACAGGAAACAGAGGACAAAACTCTGGGTTTTCCAAACCTAAGCAGCCAGCCAAAAGCAGATGTCTCATTCAAAGTCCTCAAGAGTGTTCCTTGGAACAAACCGCACGAATGAGGAGAGCTGTTATCCCCAAATGGCTTTGCTGCATGATGATTTCAGGGCATTATTTCCTGGATGAATATTGGGGGTGGGGGTGAAGAGGAGAGTTATTCCTCTCTCTCCTACACAAATAAACGCATATGCCAGAGACGATCAGCATGATCTTGCATGAAGCATGCCTTCCCCTCCCTCCCACTCTGTCTTTGGCAGGGAGACTCTTTGAGATGACAGCTGTGGGGAAAAAGAAGGAAAATGCTTTCAAATGTGGAAGGGCAGGAGCAGCTGAAGACACCGCAAATTGTTAAGCTGCAGTGTACTTTCTGTGGCTGGATCTGATTTTGCGTAAAAAACAAAGGGAGGTAAGGCAGACATCTGTTGCCAGGAATGCCTGAAATTAAATTATTGATTGCCATGAAAGCAAAGCAAGCTGGATCCCGTTCCCTAGTCACTGGCTTCTATGAGTGCTGCTGAGCTGCCTGGATATGGCCTTTAACGTGTGAATTCTGCTCAGCCCAGAGGGTGAGGGTTCATGAGCAACATTCAGGAGGATTGTAACGTATTTTAAATACTTGCTATGGTAATCAAGCTCAGATTTTAAAATGTTGCTAAGCTTATGAATTAGTTTTCCACCCGTTTCCTTTTTCTTGGTTGAGGTACAAGGGTTCTGTGAACCACCAACAAGATACCATGATGGCTGTGACATTGCTATTTATTTTGGGAAGGGTGCCTTCAATTAAAAAGAACAAGGAAAAGAAATAAAATAATTGCAAAAGAAAATGAAAAGGGGGAAAAGTGAGCAAAACAGCAACAAAGATACATAAGAGCTTCTCAAGAGTGTGTGTGCGTATAGTTTTTTTTTTTTTGGTTATACAATGTTATTTGAAATTACCTTTTTATATCACATATCTATTCTACAAAATGTTTAAATTTACACATTAAAATCCATTGTGATATCAAAAATGGCAGGACAACTTTGTAATTTGCTTTGCTGAAAGCATAATGTCTATGAAGGTTC
Source organism: Charina bottae (assembly GCA_023362775.1). Taxonomy (NCBI): domain Eukaryota; kingdom Metazoa; phylum Chordata; class Lepidosauria; order Squamata; family Charinaidae; genus Charina; species Charina bottae. Next base: position 123,735,150 of record JALMGJ010000002.1, on the reverse strand, counting down.
TCAGTCATCCAGGTGGAATTGTCTGTAGCTTGAATCATGTCAACTGGATTTCTATTTTCTCAGTGGAAATGTTTCGCTCCTTATCCAAGGAGCTTCTTCAGTCTGAGCAAAGTTAGTAAGGGAATCCTAAATATGTTTCTAGGTAGCTGTGTGACCTTACACCTGGGGCTAGGTCATGGTTATTTTGAGATGTTATTTTAAGTCCTTTTATCATCAAAAGGAGGATCGTTAAGATCACCATGCTGCTGTTGAGCTTGTGAAATGGTCTTAATCTTCCTAGGCACAGAAGACAAAGCAGGGAGGAAGATGGGGGAAAGATTATGCCTGAGGCCCCCACCTCTATTCAAGTTTGTCTATTCAAGTTTGAGAGAGGTCTATTCAAGTTTGAGAGAGGGGTCAAGGAATCCATTTATGCCAACTTGGAAAATCCTTCCTTGAATAGAGGTGGGGGCCTCAGGCATAATCTTTCCCCCATCTTCCTCCCTGCTTTGTCTTCTGTGCCTAGGAAGATTAAGACCATTTCACAAGCTCAACAGCAGCATGGTGATCTTAACGATCCTCCTTTTGATGATAAAAGGACTTAAAATAACATCTCAATATAACCATGACCTAGCTACCTAGAAACATATTTAGGATTCCCTTACTAACTTTGCTCAGACTGAAGAAGCTCCTTGGATAAGGAGCGAAACGTTTCCACTGAGAAAATAGAAATCCAGTTGACATGATTCAAGCTACTGAAAGCATAATGCACTTTGTGAGGCTTTTTTTTTAGACATACTGTATATACAAAACTCTTCTGACTAAATGTGCAGAGCATAACCTTGTCATTACTAACACACTCTTTCGCCAGAAAAATAAATTTAAAACATCTTGGAAGCACCCACGGTCGAAGCACTGGCATCTTTTAGATTATGTAATTGTCCGTGCTAGAGATCGCCGTGATGTACTTCTCACCAGAGCCATGACGAGTGCCGATGACTGCTGGACAGACCATCGATTAATTCGATCCACAATGGCCATAAAGATTGTCCCTCATCGTAGGCTCCAAGGAAGAAAACCAAGGTGTAAAATGAATACACTGGCCCTTCAAGATCCTATTAAACGAGCTTGCTTTCAATCAACTCTCAAGGAACATCTGCCTATGGAACTTCCTGAAAATGTTGAGGAACACTGGGTTAAATTGAAGACTTCTATTATTTCAGCCTGTGAACAAACTATCGGATACCAGACTAAGAGACATCAGGACTGGTTTGATGAGAACGATAGTGAGATTGAACATATTATTGACAAGAAAAGGAAAGCCTTCCGGATATGGCAAAAAGATATTAACTGTGCCGTTAAGAAAAAAATCTACGCCAGTGCAAAGGCAGAAGTCCAAAGAAGAACTAGAGAACTTAAGAACATATGGTGGATAAAAAAAGCCCAAGAAACCCAACATTTTGCAGATGCTCATGATGCACGGGGCTTTTTTAATGCCATAAAGGCCATCTATGGACCAACAAACCATGGTACAAATCCCTTACGCTCAGTAGATGGTGCTAAACTTCTAAAGGACAAAGAGTCTATTGCACTGTGCTGGAAAGAGCATTACTACAATCTCCTTAATCGTCACTCTACTGTGGCTGATGAAGTCTTCTTGCAAATCCCGCAAAAACAAATAAGAGATGAGCTTGCAGTACCCCCTAGTTTGGAGGAAGTCAGTAAAGCCACTAAACAAATGAAAAATAACAAAGCTAGTGGACCTGATGGGATTCCTGCTGAAGTCTTTAAAGAAGGCGGGCCTGAACTTACACAACAACTTCATAAGCTCATCGAAAAAATCTGGATGAGGGAGGAGATTCCAGCAGACTTTAGGGATGCCATAATTATCACTCTCTTTTAAAAGGGTGATAGAACAGACTGTGGAAACTATCGAGGCATCTCCCTTCTAGCCACAGCAGGCAAAATCCTGGCAAAGATCATTGCAAACTGTCTCCTATCTGTATCAGAAGACATCCTCCCTGAAACGCAAAATGGCTTCCGCCCTTCCAGGGGAACAGTGGATATGATCTTCACTGCACGACAGCTTCAAGAAAAATGCAAGGAGCAAAACCGCCCTCTGTACATGGCGTTTATTGATCTGACTAAAGCTTTTGATACTGTAAATCGTACTGCTCTCTGGACCATCCTTCTGAAAATTGGATGCCCTGATAAATTTGTGAACATCTTGCGGCTACTCCATGACGACATGATGGCAACAATCCTGAATAACAATGGCTCTCAAAGCGATCCATTTAAAGTGGAATCCAGCGTTAAACAGGGATGTGTTATTGCTCCAACCTTATTTGCTATCTTCATCGCTATGATTATACACCTTGTTGAAGAGAAACTTCCTACTGGTGTAGAAATTATATATCGAACAGATGGAAAGCTTTTTAATCTTAGTAGGCTGAAAGCAAAAAATAAGGTAACTACAACTTCTGTTATAGAACTTCAATATGCTGATGATAACGTAGTCTGAGCACACTCCGAGGAAGATCTTCAAACTATCCTAAACATCTTTGCAGAAGCATATGAAAAGCTCGGCCTCTCGATTAACATTAAAAAAACCAAAGTGCTTTACCAGCAAGTTCGAACCAATCCCTCCGCAGCACCATCAATCCAGCTTAAAGGTGTGTCACTAGAAAATGTCGACCACTTTTCTTATCTCAGCAGCCATCTATCTACAAAAGCCAACATCGACGCTGAAATTCAGCATCGCCTGAGCTCTGCGAGTGTAGCTTTCTCCCGAATGAAGCGTAGAGTGTTTGAGGATCGGGACATTCGCAGGGAGACCAAAATGCTTGTTTACAAAGCCATTGTACTACCAACCCTTCTGTACGCCTGTGAAACATGGACCCTCTACAAATGCCACCTCCAACTTCTTGAAAGATTCCATCAACGCTGCCTCCGAAAAATTCTGCAAATTACTTGGGAAGATAGGCAGACTAATGTTAGCGTATTAGAAGAAGCGAAAACCACCAGCATTGAAACAATGATCATCCAACATCAACTTCGCTGGACCGGTCATGTTGTTCGAATGCCTGACCATCGTCTTCCAAAGCAGCTACTTTACTCCCAACTTAAGAATGGAAAACGGAATATTGGTGGACAGCAAAAGAGATTCAAAGATACTCTCAAAGCTAATTTAAAAAAATGTAATATCAGCATTGAGAACTGGGAAGCCCTAACTCATGAGCGTTTCAATTGGAGGTCAGTCTTTATTAATGGCGCTATGGACTTTGAAGAAGCACGAGTACAGGGCAAAAAGGAGAAAAGAGCTAAAAGGAAGGCACGTCAGGCAAACCCTCATCATGACCGTCTCCCACCTGGAAACCTATGCCCTCATTGTGGGAGGTTGTGCGGATCCAGAATTGGCCTTTATAGCCACTTACGGATCCACTGTTAAAATTTTACCTTTGGAAGACAATCTTACTTGGCTACGAGTGATCGCCAATGATACAAAACTCTCATATATTCACAATCCATTAACATTGACACCTGAGTTTGGCTTCTCTTGGGCTATTTATATGTCTCTGGCATCTTCACCAGCATGGCATATAGCAGTCTTTCCACAGTCTTTGGAATGTCTGTAGAAGTATTAGTGAAGTTCAATATTTTTAAGTTATTTTAACAGATGCTAAACAGAGAGTTGGTACACTAGCATTGTCTTATTTGATATTTAGATTTAAATTAAATTTTAATCTATAAATCTATCTAAAATATATTTAATAAAAGTGGTATATTTATTCCTTGCCCAAACTTAACTCCAATAAAAACATTTGTTTTGTTCATGGAGGCAAGAGCCACAAAGGTTACCTGGGGCGGGGGGGGGGTTGTGATCTGACAATATGTGAGAATCCCTGGTTTAATCCTTCACTTTCTACTGACGCACAGTTTCCCCAGTATGTTGGTTTTTCAGTGTATTGGACCAGCTGTTATAATTTCCAGAAATTGCCATGTTGACAGGGAATTATGAAAGTGCATGTTTAACAGTGGGTAACTGGTTTGGAAAGGTTGGCCTACGGTATGCTATCCTCCGGTGTCACATACCCAATAGGAATAGGGCTTGGATTGTTTTTCCACATCAACCTTGCCAAACCAGTTCATTCATGGCTTGTCTATTGCCACCCCGTTAATCAATAACCCACATAACATACAATCAGTGGATCATTTTTTTTTCTGTCAAATGTAAGATGATGTGTATGAGAAAAAGACTTTGCCAACTCTCACTTTTATATTTTAACTACTCTCCCCCCTCCCCCATTTCTGGGGTAGAAGCACAGCTAGAAAGGTCCACCATTTTACTGTTCCACTGGTGAATCTGAACAAAGAAAGAAAGAAGCAATGAACCCAAACACAATTTTACCTTTATTTCTGCCACTTGCGCTTTTGGGGGGGGGGGGGAAATGTCAGAATTCTTGTCAATTTCATCTGGGAAAGAGAGAATGATCCCCTGGTTTCATCCTTCCCTCACAGAACCTGCCCGTCTTTCACCATTCCACCAGTGAACCAAGTTTTTTTTTTAAGGGTTCCTTGTGTTTCACTCACTCAGCAGCCCAGGAGGAAATTACAACAGAGAGCAGCCATCAGTGACTGGAGGGGAAGAGGCATTCCTGCCACAGTACCCACCAGCCAAGTAGAGTGGAGGGAGTTGCTTACAATGCAACGAAGCACAACAGGCAAACCAGATAGCGCTGCTTGAGCTGGATGTCAAGAAACATTACTATTGTTGTGTGGCAGGAAAGAATGGGTGGGCACTGCCTTCCCTGTGGATTGGAGGTAGGTAGAGGATGACATCATGTGGTCCTACCCTTGAAAATGATCCACACTTGCACCTGGGCAACCTGGCCATGTGGATCAGTCCTCTATCATAATAAATATATAACACCTACTGGGTAGATTTGAAGCTGCTTAGTCTTCTTTCCTACTGAACTCCAGGAGCTTTTTAATGGAGAATTCTTAGCCTCTTAAATCCCACTTCTTAGGATACTTCAGATGCCCCGTGTCGGGGTTTGTATATACCCAGGAATTTACAGATAGATAAATTATACTGGAGAGGCTTGATATCTAGGTGTGAGGGGAATTATTCTGCAAGTCACCCAATTAGCAGCCATTGTTGTAGGGATGATGTGGCAGCAATGACTCATACTACAGGTGCTATTGTTTAGTTGGGTGTGGCAGATGATGAGAGTGACCTATAATGTGATTGGTCAGTTTATGTATATAGGCAGAGAAGATCTGGTGTTCTTTCTTCTCGTTGCTGTTAAACTTCTCATCGCTGTATTCCATCTCGTTGCTGTATCATTTGTTACTGCTGTTGGATGTATTTTGGACTACGTAGGTATATAAAGTAAATAGGCTATTTTATCTAATCTCTGCTTGTGTCTATTTACTGCATAGAACGTGGATCACTGGAGTCTTGGAAATAGGCAGCAGGCCGCCCCACGGTGCGCACTCTGACACCCTGTATATCCAATCACTATAAAAATAATTGGGTGGGCTGTATTTAATCTCTTTAGAGTTTATATTCCTGAATACTTAATATATTTGCCTTAGTATATTACATTTTTTCCCCCTCTCTTTAAAAAGTATTGTCCAGGAAAAGCAAACACAACCTTACAAAACAAAGTTAAACAGTGACCCTGAAGGATCCACACATATTTTGTACAGATGCTTTGACAAGGCTAGACAGGACTTTGGATGGTAAGAGAGGCATTCATTCCAAATGATTGTTTTCATGAAGCTGATTCTTCAGTGATGTTATGGCATATTCATTCATTCACCGATTCATTCATCCATTATTGGATGCAGCAGGATCTCTGGCAAAAGCTTACTGGGCCTTGTCCACATGGCTTGCTATTCCCAGTCAATTCTGGGAGCCTTATTCAGGAAATTCCAATTAGACTTCAGACCACATCAAAAGAAAATATTATTACAAAAATTCCAGAGTTTTCTGGAGATGAGATGGGGCCATCTCAAGCAGCTGTACTACATGAGATGCACACCTTGGGGGCCCTTGTCCACATTCATGGTGGCGTATACAATGCCTTGATTGCTATAGCTTCACACTGTTCCCAGAAGTTAAAGGAATTATTTTACTGGCTGCATTCTGAACCCTATTGATTTGTTTGCTTTCTTTTGTCTTTCCTAATCTTGGACACAAAAGATTTGTGCACTACTGAGATAAAAGAGCTTGGGATGCTAAAATAGTTAGATTCAACTAGAAATAATCTAGCTGGCAAACCAAAATGGCCCCATTTTGGCTCCATTGCTGCTGTCCCTGTCACATATTGTTCAAATAGCTGAAGCCCCTCACCAGCTGTAGCTGAGAAACCCATTATTTTTAGCCATGCAGTGAAAGGTGTAACATGGTGATGAATACAGTACTCCTGTGCCAATGTGTTAGAAGTTGAGCCTACTGCAGCCTTGTTCCTGCTGTCCACATCTGGTGGGAGCTGTTCAACCCAGACTGGGGAAGGCTGATGCAGACTCTCCCATCAAAACTGGTTTAGTTGTCAAAACCATCAGAAAGGAAAATTGGGGGTTCTGTATGAACAAGGAAGCGCAGAAATCTCTAGCTGGTTTACCCAGATGTCCAATGGAGTTATAGCGATTACTTAGGAACAAAGCTCTGACAGACTCGTTCACATTTCTAGTGCAGAGCTGTCCTTGGACTCCTCTTCAGAGTCTACAGTCCCAGAATCATCACAAGTTACATTTCTAAAAACTAGCAGAAAAGGGGACAACAGAAAATAAATGTCTAGATTTTGCTGCTGTTGTTTTGCTGGGGGAGGGATTTAAAAGGATGAACAAAGCATTGAATTATCCTTTTCTTCTCTTCCCCTTCTGACCCAAGAATCTGAACCACTGAGCTCTAGCTGAACATCTGAACACCTCAGCTGTAGGCTATGTAGCTGTGATGCTCCAATGCTTCTGTCTCCCCTGGCTCTTCAGTCTACTTTCTCCTGTGCGCATTGATGTCTGAAGGCACCATGAGGCCACTGAATTCATCACATGCCTCTTATCCCTTGGTCCTGTGTTTCAAGAGATGACTGTTATTGCTGGAGAATTGTTCTGAAATGCTGCTTTGCAATTTCAAGGTCCCACACTGACCCACTGACTCATTTGGTGTAACAATGAAAGGCAAGTCTCTGAAAAGAAACAGAAGATATATATTTCCAGTGGCAACACATCTCAGGGCATAGCCAGATGCCTTAAAATGCAATCTACCCATCCTTGAGCCAGTGGAAAAGTATATATTTTACTCCCTTTTTCTGCCACAGTTACAAGACCAGTGACTGGTGCTATGCTACAGTTTGAATGCAGGGCAAGTTAAGATTGTTTTGCCTGGTTTCCTTTCCCATTTTTGCAGGGGGGAGGGGGAATGCAGGCAAGTGCTTGGAATAGCAGGTTTAACTACCTATCAAGTTGCCTCACTAACAGGTTATAGGCATGGAGGCACTCCACTTCTGTGACCTGCAAGCCGGGCAATTTCTGAGCATGAGTCCAACCCTGTTCTGAAAGAGTGCTAAACCCTTGTCCAAAAATGGCCTGGCTGAGAGAGGTCAAGAGCAGAGGACGGGCACAGGGTGAAGCAGGAGGGAGCAGTTGATGAGCTATGCCCTTGACAAAGCTATAACTGTGAATTTATTTTTTTTAATTTTTATTCATCCTGCCTTTATTAGTTTTATAAATAACTCAAGGTGGCGAACATACCTAATACTCCTCCCTCCTATTTTTCCCACAACAGCAACCCTGTGAGGTGGGTTGGGCTGAGAGTGAGTGACTGGCCCAAGGTCACCCAGCCAGCTTTCATGCCTAAGGCGGGACTAGAACTCTCAGTCTCCTGGTTTCCCATTGGCTCCTTCCTAGGGCTGAGAGAGAGAGTGACTAGCCCAAGGTCCCCCAGCCGGCTTTCATGCCTGGGGCGTGACTAGAACTCTGTCTCCTGGTTTCCCATTGGCTCCTTCCTAGGGCTGAGAGAGAGAGTGACTGGCCCAAAGTCACCCAGCTGGCTTTCATGCCTAAGGCGGGACTAGAACTCTCAGTCTCCTGGTTTCCCAGTGGCTCCTTCCTAGGGCTGAGAGAGAGAGTGACTGGCCCAAAGTCACCCAGCTGGCTTTCATGCCTAAGGCGGGACTAGAACTCTCAGTCTCCTGGTTTCCCAGTGGCTCCTTCCTAGGGCTGAGAGAGAGAGTGACTGACCCAAGGTCACCCAGCCGGCTTTCATACCTAAGGCGGGACTAGAACTCTCAGTCTCCTGGTTTCTAGCCCAGCACCTTAACCACTAGACCAAACTGGCTCTTATCTTTGTGGCCAGCAGCACCCAGAACTAGCCTATGGATGGCCATGGAACTGGAATGGAGTACACAAAATAGTGTGTCCCCCCCATAATAAAACAGTAAAAAAAATGGTCATAGAAAACCCCTTGTAGGCAGTAGCAGCAGAAAACTCTAATAAAAACAAGTTACACACAGTTGGGAGACACACAGTTGCTGTTTAATTCAACCTCCCATGCAGCTCTTTCAAAAAAGCACAAAAGCCATGTTTATAAGGAGCCTGCATGAGACCTTTGGAAAACACCAGTCTGACATTACTCAGGCAGATGTTTCTGTGGAAGCCAGGTATGCTTTTTCCATACAGGAAGGTCCTAGTTTCAGTCCCTGACATCTTCAGTTTAAAGAGATCAGATGTGATGTGAAAAGATCAGCGGCATGGTGCTTTGCCTGCCAGCTCATCTCTATTGAAGGAGGAAACTCATCAAAACATCTAAATTATTCCTCTTCTCCTCTAGTCTGGACTTCCGAAGGGAGCTGCAAAACCATCCAACTAGCTTTCCTTTTATCAGACCCAAAGCTCAAGAGCCAGGAGGATCAAAGGAAGAATTACTCATGAGGGGGAAATGGAACCACAGGAACATGAAACCAAATGAACAAATCAACCCAACCTTGCTACTATTTCAACTACACCTGAAATAAATAAGCTCAACTTACCAACACTCCAGATGTCATGAAACACAGAGGTACAGAGCTGTTTCAAACTGGGACAGAATCCTTATGTGGATGTGTTTTAAGACACAATATTTCTATTACCTACCAGTTTGAGAGGAAAAAAGGGGGGTTAACCCCCAAACACTGAAGCAATTTTCAGTCTCTATGATACTATAACCATTTCTGCATTTACTAAGGTCTAAAGCAACACCGCAAGACTGATAAGTGGGTGTTTTCCTCAGTAAAAGTAAGGGCTGCAGACAAATTATGATACAGGCAGTAAATATTTCTGTTTCTAAACTTCGTTATCTCCCATCCCTGCCTTTATTTTAAAGAACATTCTTGAAAATGCAACAGTTGAGTAGGGCTGCTAGAGAAACTTAAAAAAAATCTTAAGTTTAATAAAAAATATATTTCTGAATGTTAATAATGCTCACAATTAGATTACCAATGTTGAAAACACCTGTATTCATTTATTTGTTTGTTTATTTATTTATAAATACAACTGCTTTAAATAACTAGAGACCATTTCTTGGAATGAGCAATATACATTGCCTCCCCACCCCCACATACACATTTTATCGCATGGAGTTATCTACACACAAAATACATCCTTTTTCTTAAATATCGCATTTATACATTGGTTTTCAGTAACTGTTCACCAAAGGGTGTGCCATGCAAGTTTAAGACATAATCATAATAAAACAAGTAAGGTGATAATCCAGGGATACTTTCCACTGATGGATATTGGTCATCCAGCTAAACAGATTTGTGATCCCCACCTTACCTTCCACATTTGGAGGAACAGGGGACCCAATAAAGCTAAACTGGAGCATATTCAATGGAGCAGAATTGGGCATATGGGGGGGGGGGAAGACTGATGAAAACATCTGTTGTATGAGTGGCAGTTACTTTATTTAATATTGGATACAGCCCACCAAATACAGTTGGAAACAATTGAAATGCACGTTAATACATCCACCAAAATAAGTTTCATATAGAAACTTTATTCGGCTTCCAAAAACTCTATGCGGTGCTTGTTTTGACATGCTTGTATTTTGATTGCTGGCCAACTTACAACTTCTAATTTGCCATGGACTTTCCAAACATCATTACATTTGCTTCATCAGTGTCATCTGCCAGTAGGTATTCTACTGGACTTCAGCAGAGGGACAGTCTTGTGCACAAAGGTGTACTGGGGGTGGGGGGTGGGGGGCTAATCTGTCTTGAGATTCTGGTGGCGGAAGGCAGGGGGTGGGTGGAAGAAGCCTTCATTTGTTTCCATACAATAGCCATCCCCTAGCAACCCTGGTAAATTGCCTGCCTCACACCAAACATATCAAGTCTAGAGGATGTGTCAGCTGCCTCCAGCTTGTCTGATCCCACAACACCTCTGATGAAGACACAAGGCAATCAAATTAAAAAGTATATGTTCTCTGCAAGTTTGAGTACCTAACCTTTAAGCAGTTAGTCACTAGAAAAATTGTGTGAGATGGTTGTGATTTGCCATGTATGTATGTATGTATGCATGTATGTATGTATGTATGTATGTATGTATGTATCACATTTGTATAGCCACCAATCTCACATAGTGACTTTGGGCGGCATACATAATAAAACAACATACATAAAAATGCATTAAAAAACACAATTTAAATTAAAATAAGAAACAGGAAAAAAGACAGAATGGCAGCAAAGCATGCAGAGAGTGCATCAGTTAACTATCATACAACCATCTAACAGCTCCGCTCTATCATGGGATCCCGAGGCTCGTGGCAAAACCAAGTCTTGAGGGCCTTCCAGAAGGCCAACAGGGTTGGGGCCAGTCTCAACTTGGGGGTGGGGATGATGTTCCATAGGGTGGGGACAATAGTTGAGGCAATTCATGCCATGGTGTCACCGCTCTTCACTGAGGTATGGAGGCAATGTGATGTGCCCGGTTTGTGTCACCCAGAGCCTCTTCAGCCACATTTAGTAAGCAGTTATAACCGTTAGGTTTCTGCCCATGTCCACTGCAAGCACAGAAGCCTCTTCTAGTGATTGGAAATACTGGAGGCCTCAGAAGCAAGATGAAGCTAAACGAAGCAGTGCAACTGCTTTGCTTTTAAAAGGGAGGGCCATATTGCTTCAAAAAGCAGCTTCGAAGGGGCGAGTTCAAAGTAAAGCACCTTGCCCAGCTTTGCGCTGGCCTAAAGCATCAAAGAGAACAGGATTTGCATTCAACTAAATGTGACCAGGCCTTCCGGCTGAACGCATGGAAGTAAGGGAGACGTAATGTCTGAAAAGAGCCGCACCCTCTTGCGAATGTGACTCCTGGAGTTTCTTAGCTCCTGCGGTGTTTCCATTGCTTAGGCTGGAGCAGTCCATAGGCAGCAGGGGGGAGGGACAAAAGCAGTGTAATTCAGGGCAGTGAGATGCCAAAGGCATTCACAGCAGTGCTTCTGATTGAAAATACAGGCCCCAAGAGGACATGGGAGCAGCAGATGTGTCAGATGGCCACTGTGCAAAGAATTCAGACTAGAGATCTGGAGCAGAAATGAGAATGTAAAGGGTATTTTCAAACCTAAGAAGATATCTACATGCCATACTATCTTGTCTAGAGTAATAAATAAATATAAATATAAATATAAATAAACAAAAGTCAACCAGAACAGGTGCTTATAGAGAACCCAGAACTGCTACAGATACTAATGAGCTATCCAACTCCTCAAAACAGATCAGGAGCAAGGAAAACAGATCAGGAGCAAGGTACTCATGTGGATGGGGTGAAATTATGAATGGCCAGTATCTATCCTGTTATCCTCAACAACGAGTGAACATTATGGAATTTTGTTTGGATTTTTCTCTTCTGGTTTTGATTTTGAAACAGCTAATTAACTATACTCATGGCAGTACAAATTTTTGCAGTGCATCACATTTTCCACAACCGATCTATCATGTTTCATTCAATTCTTCTGATACTGCAAAATCAAATCACTAGATCCTTTTCTATTTATTTTACAAATTCTGTAACTCCCCTCGCCCGTTACATTTTAATCTATATCTTGGCATAAGTGGTTAATGCTACTACTCCTTCTTGCATGTCCTAATTTGTAGAGAATTTTGTTTTGTAATTCACAAAATAATTGTCAGATAATTGTCAGATAAGTAAGCGTCAGAGAAAAGTGAAACAGAATATTTTTCAATTTTATGCATATGCATTTTGAAGGCAGATTATGTTAAATCCATCTCAGTATATTGTACAACATACAATGTTTGTATCTTTTTCGTGTTTGGCAGGTAACAATGAGCTGATAATAAAACCTCCCTGCACAGTTTTTATTTAAAAACAACTGCATACTGATTTAGGTACTATGTATATCGTCCTTCAGCACTACCAGGACAAAACCTGCTAATTTCTATGGCACAATGCAAAAGCCATTAGAAGCCATAAAGTGGCACTGCTAGAAATCTGGGTGTGGCAGCAGCACCCCCTAGTGGTAAAATGTATCCAAAATGCAAACAGCAAAACGTGGATGCTCTACTGCCAGATATAATCATCTAGGGTGGTGTTTCTTAAACTTTTTTCCCTCAGGACCCCCTCGCACTTTTAAAAACAATGGAGGACCCCAAAAGAGCTTTTGTTTGTATGGGTAATATTTATCAATATTTACCGTATTAAAAATTAAAATTGACGCATTCGCTGCCACTTCTCACAATTGTTTGATGGGATATTAATATTGCATTATTTTTCAACATAGGCTGGCAAATAATTTTCATTTCATGGACCCCTGAGGGTCTTGGGGAACCCCAGGGGTCCTAGGAACACACTTTAAGAAAACTGATCTAGGGAATAATATGGACTGGGAAAGGAATTTCAAAACTGAATAGACTTGTTATACTGTATATTGTGGCAGAACCGGCACAGTGGTTGTATTGAGTGTTGTTGTTAGATGTGACTGACAACCCATGACCCATTGAGTCATCGTTTCAGAGATGAAAAGTTCTTAAAAATTCAGGGAGATATTCAGAGATGTATCTGCCTTGAAAATAGCCCATGTCATTCATATTGAACTGTATAGCACAGAAAAACATCAGGAGTTGACCACAGGAAATGTTTTATGACATTTTGTATTATGTCATAAAATGTTTTACGATAATTTTTATGTCATAAAATGTTTTATAAAATTTGCCAAATTTCAATTCCACAGGAGTCTTGCATCCTGCATTTTGGATGCATTCTTTAAGTTAGCCCATCTGAGGTACCTTGGTTCAAAAATTGTTGACCTATGACGCATTGTTCTGCCCAGGTAAAGGTTACAAACAAATTGACATGAGGGTTTTAGTAGTATATAGATTACCTTAGCTATGAATTTTATGGTTTTTTACATGCTTTTATGTTGTTTTTTGCTTGTTTTTAAAATTGTTCTTTTTTAAATAATTGTTTTAATTGTTTGTAAGCCGCCCAGTCATATATTTATTTATGTATTTATTTTCTATCCCGCCTTTATTATTTTTATAAATAACTCAAGGCAGGGAACATACCTAATACTCCTTCCTCCTCCTATTTTCCCCACAACAACCCTGTGAGGTGAGTTGGGCTGAGAGAGAGTGACTGGCCCAAGGTCACCCAGCCGGCTTTCATGCCTAAGGCGGGACTAGAACTCTCAGTCTCCCAGTTTCCCATTGGCTCCTTCCTAGGGCTGAGAGACAGGGACTGGCCCAAGGTCACCCAGCCGGCTTTCATGCCTAAGGCGGGACTAGAACTCACAGTCTCCTGGTTTCCCATTGGCTCCTTCCCAGGGCAGAGAGAGAGAGTGACTGGCCCAAGGTCACCCAGTCGGCTTTCATGCCTAAGGCGGGACTAGAACTCTCAGTCTCCTGGTTTCCCATTGGCTCCTTCCCAGGGCAGAGAGAGAGAGAGACTGGCCGAAGGTCACCCAGCCGGCTTTCATGCCTAAGGCGGGACTAGAACTCTCAGCCTCCTGGTTTCTAGGCCAGCACCCCAAACTCTTACGCTCTTACGCGCTCTCGCTCTCCAAGGCCGGGGCCACCCGCAGCCGCCCACACCTCGCGCACAGCCCGCGGGGCTCTCTGCCGCTCCCTTCGACGGAGGAGGGACCGGCGTGCCTTGGGAGCTGCTGCTGGCAGCATGTCTGGGCGAGGCGCGCGGGCGGAGCTGCCCGTCTGGCACTTGGGCGCTCCCGAGCCTCTTCCCTTCTCCCTCGCCACGTTCAGGCGTTGAGGCCAGGCAAAGCCGGGCGGTCGCGCAGGGGCGAGGCGAGGAGTCCCGCTCCTGCGCCTACCGCCACATCCTTCCGTTCCCGGCCTCTCTCCCCATGTCCGGCGGGTGCCCATGCCAGAATCCCCGCGACCCGGAGGCAGCGACTGCTCGAGCCCTGCGGCGGCCGGGGTAAGCCGAGCCAGGCGGGGGTGCAGCGGGGCCCAGCGGCGTGCTGAGGGCGAAGAGCTGCCTGCTCTCCCCTTGGCCGCCTCCGGTCGCTACAGTCGCCCCGCCGGAACGGAGCCTGGCTTGGCTCCCCCGGCCACTGCAGGGCTCGGGTTAGCGGGGGGAGAGGACGCCGAACGGCGGGGTGGGGGGATTGATGGGGCGGGAGGGTGCACCCGGCGGGCCTCCCGCGGCCGCTTCTCCAGGATCGCCAAGGCGAGTTGCTCGCGTCCCGGGCCCGCGCCCTTGCCCAGCGCCTGGATGCCTCGGCCAGCCAGCGCGCCAGCTGCTCCGGCGAAAACTCCGGCGCCGCCATTGCTCGCCGGCTGGACCCTCCCCAAAGGTGGCGCTCCGCAGGTCCCGCTTTCCAGGGCCGTTCCTGCCACATCCTTTCAGCCTCTGACGCCGAACGGCGGGGTGGGGGGATTGATGGGGCGGGAGGGTGCGCCGTCGAGGCCTCCTTGGGAGGAAAGCGGGGAAGCCCCGCGGCCCCTCGAAGGGATCCACCGGGGATCACGCGCCTCTTCTCGCTGGGGCCCTCCGAGCAGTCGCTGCCTCCGTGTCACGGGGATTCTGGCATGGGCACCCGCTGGACATGGGGAGAGAGGCCGGGAACGGACGGATGTGGCGGTAGGCGCAGGAGCGGGACTCCTCGCCTCGCCCCTGCGTGACCGCCCGGCTTTGCCTGGCCTCAACGCCCGAACGTGGCGAGGGAGAAGGGAAGAGGCTCGGGAGCGCCCAAGTGCCAGACGGGCAGCTCCGCCCGCGCGCCTCGCCCAGACATGCCGCCAGCAGCAGCTTCCAAGGCACGCCGGTCCCTCCTCCGTCGAAGGGAGCGGCAGAGAGCCCCGCGGGCTGTGCGCGAGGTGTGGGCGGCTGCTGGTGGCCCCGGCCTTGGAGAGCTGGGGTGCAGCGGGACAGGAGCGTCGCCGGCAGCCCGCGAGGACCGGCCATGGAAGGTGAGCGAGGGCCGGGGTCGGCCGGCCAAGCGCAGCGCAGCCCTTCCACGCGATTGGATCCCGCCCCCAAACCCCGCCCCCTTCCATGCGATTGGATCCCGCCCCCAAACCCCGCCCCCTTCCACGCGATTGGCTCCTGCCCGCAAACCTCACCCCCTTCCACGCGATTGGCCCCCGCCCGCAAACCCCGCCCCCTGGCTCTCGAGCATTTCAAAATGTGCACGAGCATGTCAAAATGGCTCCCGGCATAAAAAGTTTGCCGACCCCTGCTATAGGTGAAACAAGGATTGCTCATTTTAGCCTGGGTGGCTGTTCCAGATGAATCCCTACTAGCAAATGCAATTTTAAAAAATTATTGATGAAAGAAACATTCAACAAAATACACTAATGACTGTACAGTAATATATATATACATTTATTATAGTGATTAAAATAAACTAAACATAAAAGAAAATGAACCTAATAAGAAAAAGCAAGATCTGTTTCAATATAAAATTAATTCAGTCCTTAAACCTATCATTCAATCTAACCATAAAAACATATTGCTTCATCTTCTCATTTTTAGAAAATAAAAAAACATTTCAAAAATGGGTAACTAACACCTATCTTAAATCCATTCCTTAACATCGGAAAGTTACGTTTCTTTACATTTACATAAAATTATCCTCTTCACCAACCCCAGGCTCGATAAAGCCAAAGCTCTTCATAAAATGACAAATTCCATATTTTATGAATATAATTTAACATCAAGTTTACATCTTTGATGGTTATACTTTCCCCTAGAATTGTGTTAACATATGCTGCAACTTGAAACCAAAACATACGTTGTTGTTAGTATTATTTTATCCCTGGCAAACATACCTCATACTCCTTCCTCCTCCTATTTTCCCCACAACAACCCTGTGAGGTGGGTTGGCCTGAGAGAGCGTGACTGGCCCAAGGTCACCCAGCCGGCTTTCATGGCTTCATCACATCCGCAGGGCAGGAACAAAAGAAATTCTAAATCCCTGAAGGCTTGTAACATTTAATCATGATCGTATTTTTTGTGGGTAAGTACACAACAGATCCTAGCTGACTGAATTTTAAACACTGATTTACTGTATTTTTTTTTCTGAAAGCAAGATCTTAGGGCAGGGCTGGGCAACCTGGGATCGTAGGGCCATAAGTGGCCCCCAGCCCCCTTTTTGCAGCCCTCAGAGCCCCCTGACTCTGTTGAAAACTGACAGCAGAGTTTTCTATCATTTTATTTATTTCATTTATATAGCCACCCATCTCACAGGAGTGACTCTGTGAGGCTTACAATATTGAAAACACCCACCCACCCACACCAGTGCCCAAGGATAACTATAAGCTATTAACGACACATAGTTGCAGAGCTCATCTCCCCTCCCCTGCCTCAAATGCCCAGGGGAACAGCCAGGTTTTGAATGCCTTGCAAAAGGCTAACAGGGTTGGGACCATCTGGATCTCCAGATTTGGAGGGGGGGGGATGCTGTTCCACAGGACAGGTGCTACCACTGAGAAGGCATAACTCCAGGGTACAACAAGATGAGATTGTTTGATAGAAAGGACCTGGGGCATGCCCTGTCTGCTAGGATCTGCTGGGGCGGGCAGAAACAATAGAAGAAAGGCAGTCCCACAAGTAGGAGGGGGACAACATGAAAACTAGTACAACCTACAATATCGTTTTCAGAAAGAAAAAAAAACCCTGAAAACCTAACTATACCCCCAAATCCATCTACTTCGTGGCCCTCAAGAAAGTTACAAGCATACACTTGGATATCAAGTGTCCCTCATTGTATACATCCTGTGTTCCCAAATTTCATATACTTTGGGATTGGTTACCCTTGCTGAGAGACTTCTGTAAGCATAGTAATAGCCTATTACCACTCAGAGGAGGAGACAGTGTTTCCTTCCACTGAAACAGATTAAAGGATTTACAGAGTGCTCAATTTGAGCTAGATCTTAATTTTTAGCCACAGCTGCATTCCAACTTTGCCTCTATTTACACGTGAACCTGTCTGGATATTAATATCATCCCCACTGGACCACTTGGTTAAAGAATTGGAAGCAGAAAGTAGGAATAAATTGACAACTCTTGCAGTGAAGCTGTAAACACAGTAGGGGCTTTCAAGAATCTGCACTGAGAATAGTTGAAACTATAAACAATCCGGAGTTTGAAGTCTGAGGTGGCTTAAGTTTGCTGATGACTGCACTGTATTTAGGGTGTTTAAAAAATGGGGACTAGAAAGAACTCCAAAATATCTGTTTAGAGTGGAATAATGGGCAATAAAATTTTAAAAAACATAGCTCCATCAAAGCAGGTGTAAAGTGATGTACTTGTGGAAAAGCAACCTTGATGTTCATATAAACTGCTGAGATCTGAGTAATAGAGGCCTTGAGAACTGCAGTGGATTCTGTGAAAATGTCAAGCCAGTTTGTCAGAGTTGTGAAAAAAGTGACTTCCTCACCTAGGGATCATTAGAAATGGGATCAAAATAAAAATGTTCCCCAAACAATTTCAGATATGAATAACATGTTCATACTTACATGTATAAAAAATAACATGTTCAACAACAGGGTTGTTGCTAAGGGAAAACAATGGGAGGAAGCGTTAATAATGCTGCCTTGAACTCCTGAACAAAAGACGGGATATAAAATCTAACAAATTAACATTTGTTTATAAATATGCTTGGACCTTACTCTAACGCAGTGTCCCCTTCAGGATTAAATAAACCGCGATCCGGGAAAACTCACGTCATAATAAACAACTTAACCTTTATGAACGTTCTTTGTAGGTTTTTTGCAATGTATTAATAGGGCCACCCCCGCAACCCACCGTTGCAATCTTAAAGAACATCTAATAAAAAGAGAAATGTCTGCCGAAGGTGAAGCAACCATGTTCCTGTGGCAAGCTTCTACATCAGAAGGCCTGCCAGAAGGTTTGCAGACGACCAGAGGTTCTTATTACCAAAATAGCCCTCCCAGGACGATCCTAGCGACCGAACGAGCCACGCGCTTCCCGAGAGTGTTCTTGGAGTCGCGCGAGAGAAAACGACACTTCCCTCCCGCGCGGAGGAAGTAGAGATCAAATTTTGCGCAGGCGCAACAACTTCTACTGCTTTCGCGGTGCAACGTGGTGGCTTCTGGCGTCGGTGGTAAGCGGTTGAGTCTTATAGGATCGAGTGTAATCCTTCGCGGAGTTTGTTCCTAAGAGGATGCGGGGCTGAGGTTCTTATCCTGTGAGGATGGGGGGGGGGCGGGGGGGGAAGAGAAAGAATGAATTAATTGACTTGCCCCGTTTGCCGCTTTGCTGCTGTAGACATAAGAGTTTCGCTTCTGCTAGCTGGAAAACGTGGGCATGCGTGGGTTTTGAGATGGTGCATGATGCGGTCAAGGTAACAGACCTAGACTACAAAAATCCCCCATGGCCATTAAACGGCAGCAGACAGAGATGGAAAATTATTATTATAATTATTTGTTTAACTTGGAAAATCCACTGATAATCTTTTGATTCTGTAACTATTGACCTTTTAAGTGAGACCAGTATTTGGGGAAGCCATCGTTCCACAAAGCTTAAGTGAGGTGGTTTGTTCGTTTTGTTTGTTTTTAAGAAAAAGGGGGAGGCTTACACAGAACAATAGGTGACGAGCTTTTGTTCATCTTATGAAGAGTTTGATATTTTTATTTGATATAAAAATAATAAAGGTGGGATAGAAAATAAATAAATAAATTGGTCCACTCTTGTACATTGATGCGTGGATTCTTACTACTGTCTTCAGTCTAACTCCATCCCCACCCCCTTGTGTGATGGAACTGCAGTTCCAGAACTCTGTGTACCCAAAGGGTGTTAACTTGGGGGAGCCTTGTTTAGAGGGTCCATGTTGCCCAGCATGTCTTAGGTATCTATTCACAAGCATGAATGATACCATAACTTATTTCCTAACATTATAGCACACAGTACAACATGGAAACAGCTCAAGTCTCTGTGGATTGGAGGACATCACTCTCCACCAGCCAGCATGCAGAAGGTATGTTTAAAATTCACTAGGGGTCAGTGTTAGCATTAATTTGCTGCTCAAAGGACAGGTTTGTGTTAGTTTAGTAACTTTCATCAAAGTGATAAAGACCTGAGCTATTGATGATACAGAGTTATCCCTGTCTGAAAAGAGAAAGTTGTTCTTTTTGTGGAATTGTGGATTCTGAAGCTCAGTGCTGGAAAAATGTAAAAGCAAATGGTGTAAATATAAAGCTGTCTCTGATTCTGTCTCTAACTGATCCTCAGGCTGCATGTGTCGCTTTGCCAAAGGAGTCAACCCAAGCAAGGGTGCGGATGCCACATATCTTCATTGTAAGCTATAATCCCAAGGAGTTCCTTTCTTGGAGAAGAAGGTGTTAATGATGCATCTCTTCTGATCTACGTTCCAAGATACGCATGTGCCTGGATGCTCTTGAGAGCAGCTATCAAAGTAGGTGAGTTTCAGCTGCAACAGGAACCTTGCCAGGTGGCTTTACCTTCAGGTGGCTGATATCCACAGTTTTTACTGTGTGGAGACATATTTAGTGGTAGAGCACATGGTGAAAGACTAGTTGAAATACTGAATTCCTGAATGACAGTTCACATTCTGCCAAAGATGCGATTGGCTACTTTACTGTGTTTTAACCTTTAGGTCAGAAGCCCCAAAGAGAACCATTGGTCTTAGAGGAGCATAAATGAAACTCCTCTAAATTGACTGTCCTCCTTATCTATAGCACAGTTTACAGTGGCTTGTTTGTATGACAGCTTACCGTCCCTAGGCTAGAAAATATGGTTGTTAACTCCATCGGCTGATGTTGTTTTAACTATGGTTGGAATTTGCTATTTGCAAGCTCAGATATTTATTGGATAGTCTCAATTTTTTAAAAAACTTGTATGCTGCCCAAAGTCAGTGCTGTATGATGGGCAGCCATATAAATAATTTAAATCAGAGCTTTCCAAACGGTGTGTCGCGACACTTTAGTGTGTCGCGACAAAACCTGGAAGTGGACGTGCACGGCGGGGGGGGGGGGGGCGCCATCAGCGCTTCCGGGTTTTAGCGGAAAACACAAGGCCGCCATGCACGACGCCCCACACCGCCACCGGCGTGTCACCAACAGCGGCAGTTTGGAAAGCACTGATTTAAATACATACACACACACACACTCCAAGTTGAAAAATACTTGTGTTGGGGCCTCAAAAATTATTCTTGATAGGCTGCCAGCAGTGTTTGTCCTAGAAATGCACTGTTGACATGTGCAACAAAATCTCTTCATCTGACACCTTATCTGCAATTAGATGTTTCCTGGTTTATCTCGGATAGAGTATTACGCAAGAACCTTCTCATCCAATACAACCATCTGACTTCTCAAATGTCTTGCTTATCACAGAACTTGATGTAAAAACCACGAATACATTGATGTACATTATACATGATGACAATGAAAATTACATAATGAAAACAAGCATTGTTTCGCTCCACAGAGTATAGAGCATCTTCTGGAGTCAAGTGCACATTGCAGAATAACCATTGCTGGGTAAGTTGTTCAGGATCCTGCTCCTTGATGTGGTTTCGGGCAAGTGCAGTGAGCCGTAGTCAGAATATGTGGGCTGTGTACGCATGGACTGTATCTCATTTCTAGGGACCTGAAAAATAGTGATGGAAAAGAAGATTAATTGGGATACTGAATTAGATATAATTTATTCTGGCACCTTCATTCCCTTATAAACTACCCTTTGAAGGAATGTGGGAAATAATTCCATTTTACCCTCATGCAGTCTTATGGCCCAAGGTCACTGAAGATTTAAATATGGTTTACTAGTCAAAGTTTGTCACTTTTATCTACAGACTCATCTCTCTCCAAATCTGGGCAGAATTTAGCTTTTTAATAGGCATAGCAAGGGCCTGCTATATTTAGTTCTGTCTCCATTATCCTTCCCCATTTCTAAACTCTTTAGCAGAATTCCATGTTCAATTACATGGGGCCCAAGAAACAAATCTGTCCTGATGGCACTGGGGATGCTGTTGAAGCAGAGAATTGCCATTGTCAAATATTTGAAATATGTGAGTGATGCTCCATGCTACTGGAGAAGATCCAAACAGCCAACCGCTCTGGAAAGATTTTCTTTTTGGCCTGACAGGCAGCAGTGGTCTGGTCTGGACTCTGGTCTTGACCCTGGTCAAGAGAACACTTGAACTTTTCCCCTTAGTCAATCACACAGTAACCTTTCCATTTGTAAGTCTTTGTAATGATTCTGAAGATAACCAATTCATATTAATCAGAAGTAAGAAGTAGTGCTTCATGTCAGCAAACTTGCTGGGATACTAGATGAACATTCAATACGATGTGTTCTTTTTGTATATGTTTGTTTGGAGAGTCAGTAGGGTGTACGTATTGCTGTGCTGCACTAGGATTAAAAATCCTAATTTGCACCCAAATTACACTTGGGTGACTTATTGATAGCTTGCTTGCAGTTTGCTCAGGGCCATGTAGTGTTTTAACCACAGTTAGTTGATCAAATCATGGTAGGTTTACACAATCCTCCTAAGTCCTATATCATGATTTATAAACCAAGTCGTTGGGTATAGACATTGCATTAAGATGAAACAAATGACACAGCAACTTTGGGATTCCCTGGTGGTCTCATGCAAATACAGGTAGTCCTTGTTTAGCGACCACTTGTTCAGTGACCGTTTGAAGTTAACGACAGCGCTGAACAAGTGGGACTTAGAACTGGTCCTTGTAGTCGTGGCCGTTGCAGTGTCCTCGCGGTCACATGATTGCAATTCAGGTGCTTGGCAACCAACTCACAATTGTGACATCACAGCACCCCACAGTCACATGATCACCATTTGCAACATTCACTGCCAGCTTCTGACAAGCAAAGTCAATGGGGGAGCTGGCAGGAGGTCGCAAATGGCGGTCACGTGACCACGGGATTCACCTCCGTGCGAGATGGGTGATGATGAAATTTGAAATATAAATGAATAATAACGACAACTGGGACTACCAGAACTGTCTTTGTAAGTCGGTGTGGTCACGTGACGTCACTCTACAACTGCGTCGCTCAGTGATGGAGTTCCTGGTCCCAATTATTGTCAGTAAGTGAGGACTACCTGTACTAAGTAGGTCCACCCTGGCTTAGGTTTTTGAGATCAGCCAAGGTTGACTTAAAATTATTTTTTCTCCAGCTGGATCTTAACTGCTTTTCAGTTCTGTCTGTCACTCATTCTTTAAAGCCTGTGATGTGATGTTATCCCTGTCTGAAAATTCAACAGTGAGGGAAAATTAATATCAGCTGAGGCTTTTCCATCACGTAGTGGTCTTCTGTAGCAATTACTTTGCAAATGATTAAACTGACTTCTCAAGATAACCTCAACTTAGATGCAGCAACTCTGTTTTCCCTTAGAAGAAGGGCAATATTTGGTGGTAACAACAGCAGTCCAACCCATCTGCTGAACCTTTTCCTGGAAGCAGAGTTCCGTGTATGCCTGCTGGGAATGGGACAGACAAGATTACACGTGGCTGTGAGTAGCATTTTGACATGGGCTGGGTTTGGACAATTCCCTACACTAAAATGATGGTTGGCTAGTTTGTGGATCAGTGTATTGTGTGAATTCAGACAATTCAGTGAGCTGGTTCATGGGTTAGCATGTGATGGCAATACAGCAGTAAGTGTCATATGATTGTACATTGCTTAGAGTCATTGAAATAAAGGAAGATGTTTATGCTCAGGGTCCTTTTATTCTTCCTAACCCAGTGAAAATGTAGAATTAAATTATGTAAAGAAGGTTGGGGCTCTATCTTTGTGTCAGCAAGATCACTCCCCAAAAACAGAGCCAGGCCAAAATTAGGTGTCTGGGAGTAGCAGGCAAAAGAAAGATTGACTAACAATAGATCCAATCCAGCCAGGGGCTACAAAGAAAACCAAATGCATCCTGATGGAAGGAGCCATTGGAAGCAGCAGCTTGGAATGTTGTCAACTCTTCCATTCTAAGTGCTTCCCATCCTGGTCATGTGACCCAGAGAGGAGCATATGCAGCAGGCCCTGTGCTTCCCAGAGCACATCTGTGTGCACACATATACATATAATATGCTATTTCGTTACACAGAAGCTCTGCATGCTTTCCCTATCTTGTAATTCTTTCTATCCCAGTGGAACATTGGAGAGAAGTTTTTTAAAGGGGCTCTCAAGGCTCTGTCCGTCAGCTGGATAACTCCAAAACAGAACAGGACCACTTTGGGAGTGACAGGAGAAACTAGCATCAGAAAAATCAAGCTAGAAAATGGGCCAAATCTGGCCAGGGCTGTGGAGAAAAGCATTCCGAAACCAAGTTCCCTCAATGTATCTCACTGGCAGTTGGGCAGCGGCTCAGAATGCAGCCATCCTGGTTAAAACCTCACACAGAAGGTGACACACATGCACACAGCCTGATCAGTCCCTGAGGAAAATGCACATAAACCCATTGTGTTACTTTATTATACAGAAGAAAATAGAGATGCTTCCTATGACCACTGCTGGTAAAGGGGTTGGGAAGAATTCCAGAAACCACAATCTGCATGCTTTCCCTTCCTTGTTCATATTGTGGAGTCTTTAATTTAGAGCAGCCTTTCTCAACCTTTTGACCCTGGAGGAACCCTTGAAATATTTTTCAGGCCTCGGGGAACCCCTGCACATTCAGGCTCAAATATAGGCCAGAAGTTACAAAATTATTATATTCGTTTCATGTGTAGGCCTGTATATATGCGCGAACAGTGTTCTTAAACTAAAAATAAAGAATGAAATTTACCTCTTTAATGTGAAGTTGCTCGAATTTGAAATAATTTTTTAAATAAATCATGATCTCCCAGGGAACCCCTAGTGACCTCTTGCAGAACCCTAGGGTGCCACGGAACCCTGGCTGGGAAACCCTGCTTTAGAGCATCAAATGTTGAAGAGAGCCTACAGAACTGATGGCAGTCAAAGCAGGTAGTACCATATTTAAATACGGCAATGCTCTGATATAATATAAAGCAGCGCCACATTTTTGTTCCGAAACACTGTTGGAGGGCCTTTCTTACCTTCAGGGTATTGTCTGCTTTGGATTATTGAGCCTTGTAAAGTGCTATTGTAGACTACACGTTTGGCTCAAGTGGGATGCTGGTCATATCTCTTCTCATCCTGAATGAACCAAGTACATACGAAGTAAAAGACACTTCATACTCTTCTGTAGCTGCACATTGAAGAAGATGGGAAGGTAGCTTGCTTGGCCGAGCAGCGAAGTTAGATTGCCGTTCCTGATCTTGGAGGAAGCTCATCGTGAAAAACTGGATGGGTATCCGAGGACCACTCAAATAGTGTTTATATCTTACTTGGTTGTGTATGAATGGGCATAAGGTTGGAGAGTGAAGCATTCATGACAATAATTTGTACGTACCAAGACACTGTTGTTTCCTTGTTCTTTTGTTGATTCTTGATTCTTTTGTTGATCTCTTTATTCCAGCTGATCTTTTACAGTCACAGTGAAGAGGTGAAAAAATGGTGTGGAACACCCCCATCCCCCCACCACAGCTGCTTCTCTACACTTCCAAAGAGGAAAGGTTGAAAATAAAAATATAGAGGACTAAGGAATGAAAAGTTATCTTCCTGGGGTTTTCTAGGGAGTAGTGTATTTGTACCTTGCCCTGCATTTTTAAAAGGAATGTTTAAAAAATGTTCCATGTCCTCCCTACTTCCTAAAATGATAGGAAAAGAAGGCATGGTCACTTTTTTTAGAGGAAACAAAGAGCCATTTTTCTGCTGATTCAAACCAAGCTTCATGTGGAGCAGTAAAAAAAGTGGGTGGCCGGGTGGGTAGAAACCTGCCTCCCTCGGCATTTGCCTAAATGTATAAATTTTCACAGCGAATGTTGTGTAAGCAAATTCCATCCTTGATACACATATCCACAATTGCTTTTTTGCACCATCTGTAGGTGTTTGAAATGCCGTGGCATTTTTCAAGACTGTTATCCTTAAAGGATGTATTATGTTGATGAAGAAAAATGTAAGGCTTAGGCCAGTGAATACGGCTGAATATTTCCTCAGCGTGGGCTCTTAATTTGCGATTCTGAGGTTTGGGGATCCGGAAATAATGGGCGTACTCCATTGAGGGGCTGTAAGGAGTTATATGAAAGGGACACTCCTGTTTGTACAGTCCTCGCTCTGTCCCCAAAGCTGCTGGCTTGCAAGATCTCATCAGCAACGCTTGCCTTGGTTTTATATTCCAGGGCGTGAAGCCTCACTTTACATCTGTACTGAGCAAGGAGGAGCTTGGCCGTGGTCGCTGAGCACTCTGCCCCGCTGAGTTGGTACCATATTCTCATGTTGCCATAGAGTGGACGATTGACTGAAATTCATGTGAATAGTTGGAGTGGAACAGTTAAAGGGTTTTCCCCCCCTAATTTCTCACAGCTTGAGTATAAGATGGGCGGTAATATAAATCCAATAAATAAATAAATTAAGCAGTGCACCTGTTTTTTTAAAAAAAACAGCATGGTGAATATGAGTAAACAATATAGGGACAAAAAGCAATGATGATTCACTTTCCAACAGATCTGTAAGGTTTTAATAAATTTATTAAAAGGTTTGGGGGAAGGTCTTAATAAAATTTAGTGTAAATGATTAACTTTTAACTTTTTAAAAAAACAACCAATGTAATCAGAAGAGCAGGGTACATTTCAGCAATATTTGAGGGATTTTAGAATGAGTGACTCTTTTTCACTGTTGAAGAAAGAAAGAACATTGCAAGTCTAAGCTAGCTGGAGGCCATTAAAAGATTATACCAGAGACTTCTCTTGTCCTGTAATTTGTTCCCAATCAGGTCTGTAAAGGAAGCCCTCAAGCAGGACAGTGGTTACGATATCGCTCTGCCACCTCATGTTCTCAGATAACTAGTATTCAAGAGATGTGCTGCCCCTGATCTGGAGGTAACCTATAGCCATGTTGATTAGTGCGGCATCCCATTGATTAGTCTTCTGTGTAATTAACTTTATGGGATTGCCATTCTTTCAATAATTCAGTGGAGGGAAGCTTCTGGCTTCAATGAATAAATCATCCCCTGCTGCTGGCGGTGATCCATGGTGCCGCATCCTGTGGGCTGCTCTGGCTTGCTAAAGGAAAGGCATTGATAATGGAGGATTCTCATTTGAGCACAGGATCATGGAATGCCCAGTTTTCCTTAAGTGGAAAAGTGAATTGCATCACTTTGGATTTCTCAGGAATATTTTATATCAAAGCTATCCTGATGCTGCTTATAATTTACCTTTACCAATACAAACTAAGAAAAATATAAAAAGTGCAGACAGGAAAAAAAGGGGAAGGGGAAAATATAAAGAAAAAAGATATATGAAGAAATGACTTCCCCCTTCATCAAGACAAGTACAATTTCAGTAACTTATCGCCGCCTCTAACATTTCAACCAAAGATCTCTCTATCCCATATCTCATCTTTTATCTACTAACAAATAATAAAGCCTCATCATTCAATCTTAATCAGCAAAAGTCTATTAAGAGTTACCAGAAATAACAATGTACAGTATATATTTTAACCTTAAATAAATAATCCCATTTTCCTTTCCTTTACACAGTAACTTATCATTTTCTCTAAAAATACAACAAAAATTCCCTTCCTCCCATATCTTATATCTATAAACAAATCTTTAAAGCCTCGTCATTCAAGCTTAATCAAGAAATTCCATTAAGAGCTACCAGAAGCAACATACTGAAAATCTTTAATCCCTTCAAATACTGTCCCACGAGTTAATTTCTTGTCATTTTCTCTTCATCTCCTCTCAGAAACTCCTTCGCAAGTTTAACACTTTCCTTCAATATTAACACCATAGCTTATCAGTTTCTCTAAAAATACAACAAAAAATCTCTTCCCACATCTTATGAATAAACAAATCTTTAAAGATGGTGGTTGTGGGTTTCCCCGGCTGTGTGGCCATGTTCTGGCAGTTCTGGTTCCTAACGTTTCGCCAGTAGCTGTGGCTGGCATCTTCAGAGGACAGGAGCACAGCTAGAAGATTCTCTCTGTGCCCAAGTCTTTAAATCTTTAAAGCCTCACCATTCAGTCCTGCTCAAGAAAAACCCATTAAAAGCTACTAGAAAAAACATATATTTTAACCTTGGTCAAATAAGTCAACTTTATATTCCTTCTTTTTACTTTTAAAAATCTTGATGTTTATTCCTTTTAAGTAATGCCCCAAAAGCTGATTTCTTTTCATTTTCTCTTTATCTTTTTCTCAGGAATGCTTCATAAATATAACATATATTTTTTGTAAGTCCAAGATAAGAAAGTTATCCAAGTCACTCTTCTGATTTATTATTTGTGTGTCCCTTTTAGCTATTAAAAAACCAGTTTCATTTGTAAGTCCTGTATAACATCTTTGCCCATATCATTCTTGTAGCCTGTCATTTTTAAATCCATATCCAAAACAGCCTGATTCGCAGTGGTACCCTCTTCTGTCTCCTCTTTTAAACCCATTTTTATAGTGGCAGACAATTGTAAGAGAAGGTTCTGAGTACCTTGCTGCCAAATAACCTTGAATTCTTCCAGAGTTAAAATACTTTTCTCCATTCTGTTAAGTGGATCTCTTCTCCTTTAATTATAATCTTTAGTTCTTTCTGGTTGCCTCTAGTGACCAGCCTTCAAGGTCACTTCTTACATTTTTCTCTAGTCCACAACATTTTCCCATGGAAAGATTTCTTACACTTAGATTCAAAATCTTCATATATTTTAAATAGGATTTTAAACAACCCACAGGAAAGTTTCTTATAATTAGTTTCAAAATCTTATTTCCAGTCAACCTGGCCCCTTACTCCATTTGAAACTTTCCAAAATCAATGTTCTAATCACCCTTTTGCTCTTTATTTCAGAATATTTTTTTTTCTTTTAAGTTCTTAAACTTACATGAAACTTCTTTCTCTGAGGACTGAAGAAGAATCACTCGGTGTAATGAAACTTGCCCTTCCAAAGGTTCTTAATATCCAAAAAGCAATGAATAAGCCATTTCCAAGAGTGATTAAGAGGGGAATTGGGCGAACCTGGTGTCTGTTTGAAGGCTCCGAACTGTGGCTTAGGTGAATGGCATTCTCCCAACTCCCAGAGCTCTGAAACCCGTTGGAAACCACTGTTCCATGATTTACTCTTGGGGAGCCTCTGTAAGGAGCACTTGTGAGCAATCCTGGTCCTCTCCTTGATCCAGAGAGGAGTTTGGGGAGCCAAGCCATTTACCAGGTCCTCTTTCCGCCACGGCCGTTGGCTCTGCACTCTGCGGAGCCGTTTTCAGTCCGCCACTGCTTCCCCGGAAGTCCCCAAACTGGAATTGCCATCCCATTGCTCCGCAGAACGTTTATTTATTTATTTTTATTTATTTATTTATTCAATTTATTCCCCGCCCATCTCCCATAC
The DNA here is from genome assembly GCA_023362775.1 of Charina bottae. Lineage (NCBI taxonomy): Eukaryota > Metazoa > Chordata > Lepidosauria > Squamata > Charinaidae > Charina > Charina bottae. Next base: position 123,706,305 of record JALMGJ010000002.1, on the reverse strand, counting down.
AAGGGAATTTAGTGTCTTGGTGATGAAGTACTTGGCTAAAATGGTTGTGGTTTGAATTTCTTGTAGATTGGGTTTTTACCTTGGATGACTTTGTAGGTTTTCTGATGTAAGTAAATAAGCTTCTTGTTTGCTCCCCTGGAGGGAGGAAGTTCCCACGTATGTTTTCCCTGGAGATTTCAATGAAGCGTGGGAATCGAGGGGCTGCAGAAGATGACCATTTCAGCACAGCACTGATACTTATAATTCCATTTCGCCTGCAGCAGGCATGTACTTTGTAACTTCCATTGAGAGCCAAATCCCCACTGAGCAAAATGAAACAGCTGGATAAGTGTCCCTGATATATACAGACCCCCAGCAAGTGAATGTAACCCATGTAGCAAACATAGTTAAGATATCAGTTAAAACCTTTCCAGCAGGCTTGAGTTTGTAGCGTAACATACCATAACATACCACTTTTTTTTTAAACTATGGCTAAATTATAGAAAGGGTTATGAAGTAAGTCCATAATACTTGCCAGAACAGCCTGAACTCCACTTGGTTGCTTTTCTGTTCCTTAGAGTTAGGGCTATTTTCTGCATCACATTCAACCAAGCCCAGAATCGAGGTGAAAAACAATTGAGGGAAGTTTGAATCAAAACTGGCATTCCAAATGTTTGGGGAGATAACAACAGAGTGCTGCATATGTTTCCCCAAACTGTTCTGATAAAGGAAAACACTTGGGTTAGAAAAGGAAGAGCATTGTTCTTAAATGATCATCGTAATTTCTAAACACTGGGTATGGAAAGCTGTCACCGTGCTTTTGAAGTAGCACATGGCAGGACAATTACTGTGCTTATTCCCCTCCCTATGTTTTGGGAGCAGAAGCATAACATTTTCTTAGCATCTGAGATCTTTGGAGAACGTACTAGACGCTTGCTTGGAAAATGGCCGATGATCAAAAAGTGTGGCACTGTTTGTTTCACATCAATTAACCTACCACCTTTCATGTGACTAGTGCTACTTCAGCAGAACACACAAAGCAACCTGAATAGTTTTTCATTATTTATTTATTTATTTATTTATGTTTCAATTTATATACCGCTCCATCTCCCCGCAAGGGAACTCTGGGCGGTTACCCTTCATACCCTAAAAAGTTTTTCATTACCCCGGATGTTTTAAAGGAGCTAAGCTTATTAAATTTGTTTTCAGCCTTCCCACCAAAAGCAGCCCTTGGATGCTACTGATTCAGGCATGTGCAATCAAACTTGCATGGAACCCAGAGTGTTGTATTTTGTCTTATTCAATATTTGCTGTCCATTTTATGTATACACAATAGGCAGAAATAGCCTGGATCCTATTTTGCAATGCAGTTCTGGAGCACCCTGGGTATTAGCCGTGTTGATATACTACTCATTCTACAATGCAGCCTTCCACAAAAGAATGCCCCTGGATGTGTTTGCTGTGCTAGCTAAGCATTCTGCAAGTTGAGTATCTTTGTATTGCAGACTGGAGGGAGCAATGGGTTAGTACACCCATATGAGCCAAGATTGAAACCAGGAATTTCCTCACTGAAAGCTTAGTTCCTAAATGGTGCCTGATGGCCTCCAGGCCAAGCTTATCATGAGAAGCCTTGCTCTTGTGCAATTGTGATAATGGGAATGTGGCCATGGTACTCTGCCATCTTCAGGAAAAAGGAAAGGTTCCCCTGTGCAAGCACCGAGTCATGTGACCCCTGGGGAGACGCCGCTTTCACGATGTTTTCCTGGCAGACTATAGAGCGGGGTGGTTTGCTATTGCTTTCCCCAGTCGTAATTACCTTTTCCCCCAGCAAGCTGGGTACTCATTTTACCGACCTTGGAAGGATGGAAGGCTGAGTCGACCTGTGCCGGCTACCTGAGAACCAGCTTCCGCTGGGATTGAACTCAGGTCGTGGGGAGAGTTTCGGTTGCAATACTGCCACCTCCCACTGTGCAAAGCATCCTTATTGCTTGCTTCCTTTTATCTCCGTAGTAGACTCTCACAGAAAACAGCTAATGCACATGACTGAATGCCTCTTCTGAATAGGATCTGCTCATTCCTTTTACAATAATGGGAGGGAAGCACGAGTTTTTCTCCTTGCTACTGCTTTTTCCCCATTTCCTTCAGCTTGGCCTTCTTTTTGACTTAATTTATTCAACCAGAGGGACACAAAAATTCTGCTCATCTCTCCCCCACCCTCCACCCCATGAAAAGAAACAAAAGCACAAAGATCATTGAAGATTTATGCAATTATACAAAGTGGGGAAACGTTTCAGATTACATCTATCTATTCCCCTGGTGTGCCCGCAACCCTCTGTCTGTCACTAGCCATTCCTTTCCAGCAGAACAAAGGTGACATGATTCTGATCTCATTGCTATTAGTTCGGGTGAGTTCAGCTCCAGCTTGTTATTCAAAGGCCAGTTCCAGTCTTCATCCTAGGAAAAAAGTTATACCTTCCTGATATAAAAATACTGTTGGCTTTGACCCGATACCAGCCTTTTTAGACAGACAACCACACATGCACGTATAAAAATGGCTTCTCTGGAGTTATGATTAAAGCAATAAATGGGTTGAATAACTGAAGACACAGTTCATTATGAAATCAAGTTAGGTTCAAACTTGACATGACAGCATGTTGTAATAGGAATCATTCCAATTTTCTAGAGATATTATGTAAAATACCATGGGGGGAGCGGGGAAGATAAAGGCTATAGGCAGGGCTTTCCAAAGTTTTCCCGCGGCGACACACCAACCGCTGTTGGTGTGTCGCCGTGGGAAAACCCGGAAGTGCTGCTGCCGCTTCGGTTTTTGCGCGTCGCCATTGGTGTGTCACCAAGGGAAAACCCGGAAGCGCTGATGATGATCAGCGCTTCCGGGTTGTGTGGCGACATACCAGACTGGCGACACTTTTGTGTCGCGACAGTTTGGAAAGCTCTGTTATAGGGAAAGCAGTAAAGGGAAACACCATAAAGGACTGAACTTCCCACTACTGCCAGCTTTTGCTGGAGTTTAAATGCTCTTAGTAACATCTTGTTAAAAATGTAACAACACATAAATCCTTGACTTCCTCTAGATTGTTTCCCTACCATCCTCTGTATGAGTTTAAAAGTTTGGAATTCAGAATTTCTAGCCAGTTCTTCACACCATAGAAAAAACATGGTCAGAGCATCCTGAAATAGTAAAATGTGCTGTGCCGCATCGCAGGGACGGTCAATTTTGAATATTCTGCATGCAGTAACAACTTCTTGCAATGAGAAAACTAGCAAAGCAGGAGAAAGGGTTCTAAGGCAAGACTGTTTTGTTTCTTTTACGTTTCAGTGCAGCTGTAGAGCAGGCAAGCTTGAAAATGGAGGACTCTGGTTGAACTCTCAGGAATCAGCAGGAAAGCATATGTCAGTGAGAGTTCTTTGATGAAAAGACAATCAATTATACAAAAAGTAACCAAATGGGACCCTGATGCCAACAGCAAGCAAAAAACAGTTCTCCTTTTGCTATAAACCGGGAATCAAGAAACATAAGATAATTCTTTGACTGGAACAACTGGATTCAGAACAGTGGGGAACAAACGAAAGGTTATGGAAATTGTTATATCACAGTGGTTGGCAACCTGCAACCCCAACCCCCAATTCACCTTTATGCGACCTTGGGTCCCTTCACCTGATTGTGTGAAACTGGCACCAAAACTTCCTGCCATTTCACGGCAAGGAACATTTCTACAGGCAAGAGACAAAATCCAAACTCCTGCCAAAAATTTAGGGAAGAAAACATAAATCCTAGTCCTGCTAGGAGCCCTGTCCAGAGAACATGCTCAATTGTCTTGAGGTGGGTAAGTGCATTATATGTACTCCAGATCTGAGCTAACTGACCCAGCCAATTGACCCTATCAGACTTGGTTTTCTGGGAAACTAAACTAACTCCACCTACTCAGTCAGCTCCTCCCATATCATGTGAGCTCCCTTCCTTGAGGGTTCATTGGGCTTTCCAAGAGTTCCATCTGAGATGAAGTCCTAGAGAGGTCTTATTTTCACTGCTATGGCTCCAAGAAGTGGAAACAGGTACAGGTGATACTCTGGAACCTGTGGGGCTGTAATGGGAAGTAGGAATAACCTTGAGGAACAGGAGGAAAAGCCACAACTAAGGCAGCGGTCAGATAAATGAAATCTCAGTCTGGGGGAGAAATGTAATTTAAGAAAGCATCTCAGACATGAACCTCCCTAGTTCTCATGGAGATAAAGGGATGGAAGGGGGGGGGGTGCATTCAGACTGGCAAGGTTCTGTTATTGTAACCTTATAATAAAAGTAGTATGGGCATTCATAACTCTGGCGTCCTAGTCCGGTCTACTTCTGAACCATTTGAGTAGCAGTAACACACTCAAATTTATTGCTACTTTACATATAAATACATTTAATAAGAACACTTGAATTTGTTAGGTATTCTGCACAAAACACTGAATCTGAAACTACCTTTGTCCTAAGCCATGGTTCGCCTTCAGAGAAATTCAGGCTACAGAAATATTTGCACAACTTTCTTAGCGGAGATTTATTTTGAATGGTATACTACCCAACGGCCCTGCAACAACCAGTTAGAAGGCTGATCTCTCCCACTGTGGAGGGATTACTCAGCACCATTGCAGCTGATTGTGAAAACAGAAGTGGGCCAATATTTGTACATCTAAAAGGATCCCTGAGTTCAAGCTTATGGAGTGTGGGTGGATGAAATAAGGATGCAGCATGGTAGGTATTTTCCAGAGATCTACTGTACATAGTCCAAGACAGATTTAAAGTCAGGGGTAAACCACTGTACTGTCTTTTGGAAAGGGGAAGATGTCCCTTCCTTGCTAGAAGCAACTATTCCAAAGTGTCCATTGCTAGGTAGGTCCCCTTTCACTTTATCAGAAGTTGTTCGCCTTCAATAAAGCCATTTTTCCTGGATGCATGGCATGTATAGTTTGTGAATAGGAGCCCAGTTCTGATGGTTGTGGCCCTCTGCATTTAGACTGTATATTATTGACACCTGCGAGCACAGTTCTGTTGTCCTCAGCAGCAATCTGCTGGACATGTCCTAATTGGGGGATAGTGGAGTGATGCCCAGATCTGCAGCACTGAGTCAGACTGATGCTCTGTGATGATCAACCATCTTACCTCCAAGCATATGAGAATACTTGCATACATGAATGAGACTGTATTTGAGATTCCCCGGTACATCTCCTGGCTACATCGTAGTAACAGTAGATGGGTCTGTCTGTATCAAATGTAATGGGAATGATTTTCACAGGGTACTTGGCTGTTCCAATGCTATCTTAGATAGGCTTGGAGCTTGCTGCTGATCAGTTTCATTTCTGGAGACAAAGGAATGGTTCCTCTTGACCAGGAGAGCTCTCATACACAGGGAGTCAAGGGGAGATGCACCTTTGTTCTTTCCCACAGAATTCCTTATCTTCATCGCTGATACAGCTTCATGATGCCAACTCGGTGCAAGCTCTTCCATAGCTCAGCTTCTAGCAACATATCATGATTGGCATAGAACACCAAGGGCTTTTTCACCCGCTCGTAGTAATGATCTGAGAACAACCTGTAATTCTCCGTGATGAATCCATAGGCGCTGACCTAAGGGAGGAGAGGAAGTGGAAGGATGAGTGGGGGACAGGCATGGACCAAGAGACATTATTTCATGCTGGCTGCTTGCATGGCCAGGAATTCCCTTGGAGAAACATAGCTGCATCATATGGAATGACAGCCAGCATGTAGCAGACGTCTAAACGGCACATGGTTTTGGGTAACATACGAAAAAGCAGCTTGCCCATTTCCTCCAAAGCACACATGTGGAATTTGTGCACCTTGTAAGCAAAACATGGGTCTGCCATTTGATGCCTCCCTCCGTTCATTGTTTTTCATAAGGAACAAATCCACCCTCACAAGTAGTTTTAAATCTCTACTGCCTGTTAGTGAGCTACCAAGAATTGGAAAAGGTGACTCTGTGAGGACTATTACCTGATCACAAGTGTGCAGAGCCGTTAAAAGCATAAGTGCTCCGGTGCTGGGCATGTAGAGATGACCAAACTGAGTATTAATAATTTCTGATTTTAAAAACCTGGGAACAGAAGAGGCAGAGAGCAAGAGAACTTTATTGGAAAAATCAGGATACCTTGATACTTTGCTTCTTTCCTTGGTTTCCATATAAGAATCTGGCAAATAGAAAGGTTTCACATTTCCCCCCGACATGCTAGGTTTCCAAACTGACAAAATCAGATGTGGGGTATTTTCAAATTCCTGCTTGCATATTTGTATTAATGATCAAAAATCTTTTCAATGTCATTTGGGTTTCCAAATCAAAAAGAGCAAGAGTTTTGAACAAAACCCAAATACTGGAGGCCAAAAGGGCAAACTGGTATTTAATACACCCTCTTTGCTACTCTTCACACCAGTCAGCAAAATATTCAAATCCCTTTCTCTGCCTTGCCCCAGCCCTAGGAATGTGAAAGGTACCCTTCATACATAAATGGCCACTGAGTGCATAATCAACGGCTCTTAATGGCAAGTTTTGTTGCAGCAATCCAAAGCTCAAAAACATCACCTTTCTTTTAGATAATGCAAGAATTCTGGGTGCAGCAGCTTGAACTTCCCTGCAGATGCCTCAGATCCAAAGTATTTCTGGGGGCTGTGGAAAGAGATGAAAGGAAAATACTTTAGTAGCCCATCTGTGATTAAAGGTAAAGGTTCCCCCCGCATATTTGTGCAGTCGTGTCCGACTCTAGGGGCCGGTGCTCATCTCCGTTTGTTAGCCGAAGAGCCAGCATTGTCCGAAGACGCTTCCACGGTCATGTGGCCGGCATGACGCACGTGGTACGCTGTTACCTACCCACCAAAGTGGTACCTATTTATCTACTTGCATTTGCATGCTTTCGAATTGCTAGGTTGGCAAGAGCTGGGGCGTGTGCGGGAGCTCATAGGCAGCTCTCAATTAACTCCATGACTGGGAAGGAAATTGAGCAAGTAACCTGAACAATGGTACTCTGTGTTAGATCTGAGACAACAGGTGTCAACAGTGAAAAAAATTATATAACTCCAAATATTCAAGACATGGTTTGAAGCCTAGCATCAAGAAATCAAAGGGGACCTCTGATGCCGCCCATGGAGGCCTTTGCTCTGACCCATCAGGGTATCAAGCCTCCCTGATCCAGTGTTTTCTCCTACAAGATTGATTTATCTCCCAGAGTTGGGCAAACCCTATGTCTCTCACACACGAGGGATGGGTGATGGTAGCAGGAACTACCAAACCACTACCCAAAACAGGAGGCAGGACCAGAGTTTGAAAAAGTGCTTCTAGGAGAAGAGGCTCGGAACCTCCAGACTTCTACCCTGGGGACCTCAGTAATTTACTACACACTTGTTTTCCCCTGGAGTCCCCATCTGCTCCAATTGCAACAGTTTAGGAAGGGGCATGGCAGGCTGCAGAAAAAGAAGCCATTTGCAAAAAGCCACCTCACCCATCTTTCCATTCCTGGAAACATCTGATGGAGTAAAAAGCCTTATGACACAGAAGGGCTGAAGAAGGATGCAATGTAATGGAATTAAACCACCCCTCCAGAGTGCAGAATAAGTACTGTCAATCGAAGAGAATATTTGTAGCTCAGGGTTGAACTGTGGAGTCCTTGGTGCTCTCTGAGCCTTGTTGTTTACTTGCAGACATTTCATTGCCAGGCTAGGCAACATCTTCAGTGCGAAAAGGGAGTGGAACTTGCTCTCTGTTTATATACCCTGGCTTGTCCTGCCTGTGTTGGTGGGGGTGTTGTACTCTCCTTGGTAGTACCTTGATTGGGTGGTTGTGTGCTGCTTGGTTGATTGACTGAGTTAATAGTTCCTTGATTAGGGTCTATTGTGTTGTTATTCATTTATTATTAAGTATTGTCATTCCATTGGACAGAGTTCCATCTTAACAATAGCAATACCACTTGCAGTTGCTATTAACGATTAAGGACAACCACAGCTGCATGAAGCAGTATGAAATAAACCTAACAGCCTACAATCCTTAGAAATGTAATGTTTTGAGAACAACATAGTGTTAATTTTTACCAGAGAGACTGGTTGTATGAACATCTTTCCTCAAGAGGATTAGCTAGTCAGCCATAAGACTATTCAATAAGCTGCTTCACTAAGAACCAGAAGTTTAAAAACATTAAAATAATGTTCTATGTGGATCATAACCATGGAAATAGGAAGAAGAGGAACAAGAATTGTGCCAGCAGCATTACTTACTTATCACCCTTGTCATAGCCCTCTGGGACAGGGCTGCCCAATATGGCAGACCGAAGCATGATGTAGTCTCGTATGTTTGATGGAATGAAAATGTACTGTATGTCCTACAACCAACATAAAAGGATATGTAAGCATGAGGTTTCTAAAGGGAAAAGGGAAAATATGTTGCAGTGAAGCATGTATAGTTCCAACCAGTTATGTATACCTTTTCCCAGGTAAACCATTCCATACCTCCGTCCCCCAGTTTTTATTCTTCCTACAGTAAATACTTAGTTGGCAATGTACAGCCATGATTTGGCTGTTTTTGTAAGCCTTCTCACATGCTTAAGTAGTTGGTGTAATTAAAAAAATCTTTGTATTGATGCTATTTTGGCATCAAGCCCACCACCTGAAGGTCTTACAAGATATTAAAAAGTGAAGCTGGAAAGACTCATAAAGCACTTGTTCTGCCCTCAACTTTCCTGGACTGAAAAAGTATTCACTGGCAATAATCTGCAAAACCAGCAACCCAAATTGAAGCAAATGAGACTGAAGTTCAATAGTATCTTAGTCCAACCCTGCAACTGAAAAGTAGAATGTAGTTGTGTGTGTACTTTTCCCTGTGGGATCTGTGTGAAGCCATATTCTGCATAAGCAACAAGGGAATTCTTCATCGTGTTGACAGTAAAACCATAGAAGGAAGTCTTAGTCCCAACATCTTCCTCAAAACCTTTGGTGACTGCCCCGTTAAGCCTGTAAGGAACAACAGAAGCAAAGCCTGATGAATTTGTGGTTATCAACAACAAGGCACAACTTAGTAAATAACTCAAATGCCTGAGATTTTCTTCTGAAAGTTTAAGAACATGGATCTTGTGGATTTTTTAAATCTCCATAACCACCCAGAAATGGCGCCCTTGTCCCTTCCAAAGGAAGAGGGTTGCTAACATCCGTGTACCTGAAGACAAAGTCATGAGCATCTATCTTCTTCCCTTGGTGAGACCCATTCAAAATTCCTCCATTCCCAACCACGGCACAGCAGATGCAGCAGTTAAGAAACTTGGTTTCATCGACTAGCTGGCTGTGGACAGACTCATTGAGAAGTTGCACCGTGGATGCAATAACTGCAGATTAAAACAATGCAATGATGCAAGTTAAGAAAAAACTCTAGTGACAACTCCAGCAAGAGAATGAAACCACTATCTGTGGATTCAAGGCAACAGGAGAAATAAGCAGAGAGGAGCTACATGAATCAATGTTCAGATTAGTTATTATGAGACAAGCAAAACACTCCATTTCTAACACACAATGGGCTAAACAGATCTTCCAGTGTTTGCAAGCCTTGATAAATCCACTTTAGGAACTCATAAAGTTCCAGGATAAAGAGAGTGCTTTCTCTTCTCCTTTCTTTCTTCTTATTTGTATAGTGTCCTTACACGATTCTAGTCACCACATTTGAAAAAGGACATGATGGAGTTGGAAAGATGGCAAACCAAGATGATCGGCCGGGTCAAATAACCTCCTTATGTGAAGGTATTATGGGAGGTAATCTAATTCCAAATGTAATGTATCACTTTGGGGAAGGTTATCTTAGGCTACTTTTTTATTTACACAGCTAATTAGGTGGAAAATAATTTATAATTCAATTAATTAATTTATAATGCAAGCTTCATAGAGGGCAGCAGGTTGGCCAACCTTGCTGTTCTACTTCTAGGAACTGAATAAATATTAAATACACCCCCTTGCACCCTCCCCGACCCACACTGTACCCTCTCACACCCTCCCCAACTCGGGCTGCGCCTCTCGCACAACCCTCCCCAACCCACAATTCTCATGCAGCCCCTCAGACCCTTGCCGACCCCTGCCACACCCTCACATACCCTCCCTGACCTGCACTGTGCCCTCGCACACACCTGTGCATCCTCGCGGTGCTTCTCACCCCTCCCTCACCCTCACCCCCTCCATGACCCACACCTCTCGCGCACCCCCTTGCTCACACACACACTCCCCATGTCTTCCCCACACTCCCACGCACTCCCTCACTCACTCCCCCACCCGGAAGCAACCAACTACCTGCCTGCCGGCCTGGCACTTCCTGCCATTTCCCCACTGACTTTGGTTGTGGGAAACTGGCAGGAAGTTGCCTCGCCTAATGACTGTGGCATTCAGTTAACAATGGCAATCGGGACTGCAGGGATTGCTGTCACTAAGCAATGCAGTTTAGCTTTATGACCACATCATTTAGCGATGGAAATTCTGGTCCCAATTGCTGTTTTAAGTCAAGGACTACCTGTAAGTCAAAACCAGAACCTTGAATTGAGCCCTGAAGCCATTTGCAACCAGTCCAGTTACTGCGAGATATGTGTAATGCTACTAAAACTATCCCTCTCTGTTAATAAGTGAGATTATTGCATTTTGCACCAATTGCAACTTTGGAGTTGTTTTCAAGGGCAACCTCATGTAAAGCACATTAACGTAGTCTAGGCATAACGGTGTGAGTCACAGTTGAAATGAACATTTAATCCCTATGCATCCCTACAGAACATCTATGAATCTATGACCTCAATAATGGAATGTTTTCCTATACCGTACAATATGTTTTAGGCGTATGTAATGAAGACAACACTAATTCTACCAAACAAGACAAAGGATGTACTGATGTCCACTATGAACAGTCTTTTTCTGTCAGAGATTTTTTTAAGGCTGGATAACAATCTCTGATAAATTATATGTCTCAAAAATGATTAATGGTTTCACTCCTGCTTCTAAAATGTCAGACACTGATCTTCATCTTTATTGCTTTAATAATTCCTTTCGAGTTAGCATGAGGTCCTGCAAGGAGTGGTGAAAAGTATTTCTTTGTTCTTTCCTACTCTTTCTTGGCACTGGAGCTGCCCACTTTTTCTCGTACACCAGTCACAAAGTAACATTTACACAAGAAATATCAGGAAAAGTGGCAACCCTGTGAATGATCCTTTACCAGGTTCTAGGTCCAGAAACCCTGAGGATTCTCACATGTTCTTCCTAAAGCTCTCTGCAGCCAGTTTAATCCTACGCTGCTTTGCTTCTCCTTCCATTCAAAGTGTGTCCCTTGTTCACTTCCATCTAAGAGATTCAGGGCATCAGCCAGAGATACTTGGCGAGTAACTAAGAGTGGGCATGGGGCAGGGAGCAAGATAATTCCCAGAAGTCACTGGGTAAAAGCAACAACAGAGTGGGTTGTGTCAAAGCCTTTTTCTTCAAGTTAGTCATCCCAAAGACACTGGGACCTTTGATACAGGCAAATGTCACAAGACGTGGAGATTAGCAGCATTTCCAACGACTTCTTTCCCCTCCCAGATCTCAGTCTTTAAAGAAAAATCCCAGATTGCACGAACATTATAAAAATGGTGCTAAGCAATCCAATATTTGGATGCTGCAACTACTGTAGGTAGAGAAAGAGGATTCCCCAGCCAGATGAACTCATAAAGGATATAAGGAAAGTATATTCCCTCTTGGGCACAGAAACTACAGTGGTCACATTCCAAAGGTGTAATGTATTCCTAACTGTAAGCAGTGTTCCCATGATCAATTTTGGGTCAAACTGGCACATCAAAACATTAGAAAATAGCAGCAAGATGTGAACTAAAGCAGCCATCCTCAACATGGACACTCTGTAGATGGGTAGACTTCAATTCCCAGACCTCCCAAGACACCATGGTCACTGCTGAGAATTCTGGGAGTTGGGAGTCCACACATCTAGAAGGATACACGGGATAAGATTACAAACAGAACAGCAGATAATATAGGAATTTGACAGCAAATGGTCCTGTCTACCTCGGGGGTTCTCAAACTAGGGGTTACAAGCAATTTGGGAGAGGGGTGACAGCAAATATAAACCTGATCAGGCTTGTGCAGGCAAAGGGTAGTGAAGCTTCCTGCTTTGCCTCCACAAGCCACCTGTGGACTTGCTCAGGTGGGAACTTTATTTGTTCACCCTCACAGTGGGCAGCTGAGGTATTGCCAGCCCTCTGATGTATGGATTAAAGTGTATTAAAAGCAGTATGTTTATTTCTTGCCTAAGCCTAACAACAAGCTTTATTCATGCGAGAGGAGGGTTGAACACGTTATTTTCTCATTTCAGGGAATCATATACAGAGAGTTTGAGAGCTCCCCCAATTTCTTGTCCAGCGGCTCTATAAGCAGCAGCAGCAGCATCCACAGGGGGATTAAAACAGGCAAGATGGTGCTCACAGCAGTTGATCAAAGCGCTGCTCCTTTATACAAGCAAGTGACATCAACACTTGCACAAAAGGGGCAGGGGTTCAACTGTGCCGCTACGGCAGCCATCTTGCCTGATTTGACAAGCCACACCCACTCACCCCAGACACCACTGTCAACTAGTCTACAATTCCCAGAATTCAATGGTCAATACATTAGCAGAGCATCAGGTTGAGAACAGATTGCCATGTTCTTTTGATCCTTAGCTGGGGCATGAGCTGCTACTCATATGAACTCCAGTCTACCTTGCCCCACTACTATTTAATCCACAAGAAGTCCCACTGAATGCATAACTCACTGTTTGCACATGTGTTCCTGCATTCAAAAGAGGAGTTGTAAGTAAGGCAATCAAATCTGGGGCTATAGCAGGATGCTAAACCTTATCCTTTATATTGCAGTCCTTATGGAAATCTGCCTCAAGCTGCAATGTGTCTTGAGAGAGAGATTTTTGGTTAGGGCTGCATGGAAGAAAAAAGCTTTTCCTGCTGTCCTATCAGGGACCTCCATGGCTTCTATTTTAAGAGAAAACTACATCCACATGCAAACACAGATGATGTCAGATTTCGTTAATACAAAGAGCAGTTTAACTCTTTAATGTAATATCTGATGAACATTACAGGTGGAAGTCATTTGTGATCTATATAATTTCAATTGAAAGGATATATCAATTTAAATTTTAAAAAATACATGGTTTTTCATTAAGGCAAGGTACTTAAGTGACAAGTGTCAAAATCCTTAAATGGGAGTGGAGGTGCCCTGAAGAAAATATACAATATGCAGCTCCTGGAACTTTGCAGATCCAGAGAGGAAAGTTTATCTTGAATCATGAAGAATGGCTTGTCAGCTAACCATTTTGACATTTGTTGCAGCAATGAGCTCAGGTCAGCAATAAAACAATTTGATCCAACTACATACACCCAAGAAGACCCACTGTTCATCAAAGCCCCCTGTCTTCCACCACTATAGCTCTATGCGGTTCTGTACCTGGATATGGCACATCATGCCAACCATATGGAACGTTGCGGTCCTTCAGCCTCCCCCAAGTCTCAGAGGTGAAGTGTTGCTCCCACATAAACACAGGGATATCAAAATCAAACGGCTTCTCAAACGTGGGATTCTTCTTCACTTTGGATTTTAATGACCGGGGGCATGATCTGGACTGAGAGAGGTTAGAAGTGAGTAAATTTCAAAGGTAGGAAGCATTTATTTATTTATTTATCTATCAAATTTTGCCACCGCCCATCTCCCCCAAAGGAGGGACTCTGGGCAGTTTACAACAAAGCTAAAAGATTAAAATACAATAAAAACAAAATATAGTACATAAAATATAAATATAAAATATAAAATGGGATCAAGATGGCAGATAAAAATTCTAATTTGATTCATACATATATGAGGACCACTTTAAGGTGCTAGCCACCCCCAGGATTGACTACCCCCCTTCCCGCCCCAAGCGAGATGGCAGAGCCAGGCCTTTAACTTTTTCCGGAAGGTCAAAAGAGAGGGGACTTGCCTCACCTCTGGGGGAAGAGTGTTCCAAAGGGCAGGGGCCACAGCAGAGAAGGCCCGCTTCCTGGACCCCACCAATCGACATTCTCTCATGGACGGGGTCTGTAACATGCCCTCTCTGCATGACCGGGTGGGACGGGTTGATGTAATGGGGATGAGACGGTCCCTCAGGTAACCTGGACCCATGCCATGTAGGGCTTTAAAGGTAATAACCAACACCTTGAATTGAACCCAGAAGCAAACTGGCACCCAATGCAACTCTCACAGCAGAGGTGTTACGTTTGCCGATCATGGGGCACCTAAAATTGCGGCCGCATTTTGGACCAGCTGTAGCTTCCAGGGGTAGCCCCATGTAGAGCGCATTGCAATAGTCTATATGGGAGATGACTAGGGCATGAGTGACTGACCGGAGGGCCTCTCGATCCAGGAAAGGGCGTAACTGGCACTCAACATGAAGTTGAGCAAAGGCCCTTCTGGCCACGACTGCCACCTGCTCTTTGAGCAGGAGTTGCGAGTCCAGGAGGACCCTCAGATTCCGCACCGGGTCTGTCTGGGGCAGTGCAACCCCATCCAGAGCCAAAGATGGTAAGTTCCCAGATGCAGAGGAACCCCTCACCCACAGCCACTCCATCTTACCAGGGTTCAGCTGAAGCCTGTTGTTCCTCATACAGACCTCTACAGCCTCCAGGCACTGAGAGAGGGTGGTCACAGGATCACTTACATCACCTGGGACGGAGATGTATAGTTCGGTATCATCTGCATATTGATGATACCTCATCCCATGGTGACGGATGATCTCACCCAGTGGTTTCATGTAGATGTTGAAGAGGAGCGGGGAGAGTACCGAACCCTGCGGCACCCCACAAAGGAGGGGCTGTGGGTTGGATCTCTCGCTCCCTATCACCACCGATTGGGACCGGCCCTGGAGGAAGGAGGTGAACCAGCACAGAACCACGCCGCCCACCCCCAACTCCCTGAGCCGCCCCAAAAGGATACCATGGTCAATGGTATCGAAAGCCCCTGAGAGGTCAAGAAGAGCCAGGATGGATGCACTGCCTCCATCCCGCTCCCGCCAGAGATCATCCATAAGTGCAACCAGTGCCGTTTCCATCCCATATCCGGGCCTGAAACCTGACTGAAAAGGGTCTAGATAATAATAGCATTACAATCTATCTGTAGTTCTTTGGAAAGACTACTTTCACAGGCCATTCAGAGCAAAGGGCATCCAACAAGCCCAAATACAGCATAGCATATTGAGATTATAATTCACAAAACACCCCAAATGTAACTTCAGTTGCAATTCTTAGAAAACCCAACTCTTGGTTCAGAATAAATTAAGCCAATTTTAAAAAGATAGATTCTACTTTGACATGTTTGGAGTATTTGGGGTTGTCCAGGAGTTTGGGTTTTAATCTCCGGGCAATCTCTTACTGACCTTAAAAAGTAGGCTATCCAGAAGCAGCATCAGGTGTTAGAATAGTCTTAATGTGCTTAAATCATGTAAAAATGCACGGGAACAGTAGAACTGGTTTATTAATGGTTTATCTAGACCAGAGCTTTCCAAACTGTGTGTCGCGACACAAAAGTGTGTCGCCACACACAGTCTGGTGTGTCGCCACACAACCCGGAAGCGCTGATCATCATCAGCGCTTCCAGGTTTTCCCACAGCGACACACCAATGGCGGTTGGTGTGTCGCCACGGGAAAACTTTGGAAAGCCCTGATCTAGACTCTTTTTGCCATGGCTGTGCTAAACCATACTTTGTTGAACAAATGACATTGGAAGGATCATGCAACATACTGAGTCATCACCCAATAAACCATTTTAGTTTAGCATGAAGTAAGAATGCAGGCATCTACTGCTGACTGGAAAATTTTCTTATACATGAGAAGTAATCACTGGAGTTTAGTGTATGTTAAAATCTCCAGGGGACAGTAGTTGTCACTAGTTGCTAGGCCAGGGCATGATACCCATACTTAAAGTTAATTAATTTGCTTAATTAACTCACAGTTAAGACTGTTATTACTGACGTGCAAACAAGAATCGTAATCCCAGTTCATTCAATCTTGGAAGTTACTGAATCAACTCTGACAAAAACATGAAACTTTTCTTCAAGGTTGGCATCTATTCCCAAGGACTGGGAAATAACCAATGTGATTTTGATTTTTGAAAAGGGATGGGGGTTAACAGAAACGTATAGGTCAATAAGCATCTCTTCCATGTAAAATGGAGGAAAGTATCATTAAAGAGCATAAGAAAAAGCTAGCTGAAAATGAACTCTTGCCTTAAAATATTGTCTCATTAAATTTTGTATATTAGATATCAAGAAGTCTTTGACCAATTCTCTTAGGCAGGGATCCCAAGCAAACTTAGCAATAGGAAGGTACCCTCACAGACCGGTAACTGTTTAAAGAAGGAATACATGGACAATTTTAAATGTTAGGGAAGTTCGAAGTGGGACCCTCTCCCCAAAAGTTCAGTGATGACTTTTATTTCTAAATGACTTGGAATTAGGGATGAGCAGTGAGATGGACAAATGTGCTCCTGATACTAATATGCTCTGTGTCATAAAATTAAAAAATGGTTTGTGGAAAGCTTTCAATGATCTGTTCAAAATCTACTTTATTTATTTAAAAGGCTTACATGTCTGCCCATCTTATGTATCATATCCCTGGGCAGCTCACAAAACAACAGAGAGATCGAAAAGCCATAAAACCGCAACAAAAACTCCCAGCACCTCAAATGCAACACTCCCCTACATCTCAGCATTCAACTGTGCTCGGCTCTAGCCTCATCCTACCCCAATGCTTGTGGGAAGAGCCAGCTCTTCAAGGCCTTCCAAAAGGCTAGGAAGGTAGGGGTCTACTGGAACTCAGGGGGAAGGGTGTTCCACAGGGCAGGGACTGCTACAGAGAAGGCCCACTTTCTAGGCCCACTAGATGACAGCATTTAAAGGAAGGGATCTGGACTGCACCCACCCTATTTGATCTGGTGAAATGGGCAGATACTCTCAGGGAGAAGCAGTCCCACAAATAACCTGGCTTCATGACATTCAGGGCTTTAAAGGTGATAACCAGTACTTTGAATTGCACCCAGAAAGAAATGGGAAGCCGGTGCAGCTCACACAGAAGCAGTGCAATAGGTGCGAAACGTGGAGTGTCCAGAACTGTGTGCACCACCACACTCTGCACCAGCTGTGATTTCTGGTGTTCTTCAAGAGCAGCCCCGTGTAGAGTGCACTGCAGTAATCCAACTGGGAAGTGACCAGGGCATGAGTAACTGCGAACGAGGCGTCCCGGTCCAGGAATGGACACAAAGCAGGTGAGTTAAAAAGGTAAATGCAGTTAATTGAAAACAGCTGCAAAGTGAGGCACACTGAAGCAGTCTCTACATTCATAAATAAATGGGCTTGTGGTGACTAATGAAGAAAGGCCCCTTAAGAGTGAGGGTGTAACTTCCTGAAAAGAGAGCTTAGGATCATTAGGAAGGAAACTAAAAAACAGCCAATACATTAATGTATTTTAAAAAATCCACCACGAGAAGGAACAGTTCTGGTCATTATAACTGAAAAGGAGTATTGCAGATTGGAAAAGTGCAAAGCAGGGTGGCCAAAATGATTAGGCGGCTAGAGTTATCTCCTCTGCAAGGAAATACTACAGTGCCTAAAGTGCGGCTGGGCAGCGTTTGTGGGGCTGAACTTCCCAACTCAGCTTCCAAACCTCCTAGCCACCTACAAGAGGCCACTTGATAATGCTATGATATCACTGGAAAGGGTGAAGCTAAACTATTTCAGTTTGGGACTGCTGCTGCTGCTGCTGCTGCTGCTGCTGCTGCTGTTGTTGTTGTTGTTGTTATTATTATTATTATTATTATTATTATTATTATTATTATTTGCATTTTAAAGGTGGGACTGATAGTACACTGGGAAACAACCCAAAACTGCTGTAAAAGTTTGGCATCAAAATAGCTAATTTCCAGCGCTCTGATTTTGGACCCTTGCAAGGATTCTTTATGTTAAGGTGGGAATGGAAAGAGTTTGACTCTCCCAGGCCTCCTGTTTCTATTCTCAATCCTAATTTTGAAAGAAAAGAAAAGAAAAATCAGCCACTTTGCTAGCAAATTTCAGTGGTACAACAAGATCTTGGGATGCTGGCTTTTTAGTTTGGAACAAAAGTGGGGAAGAGAAGATGGTGCTGATGAGCTGGCAGTACAACCCGTTTGCTCCATGCCTCATTTCATTCTGTTTTACTTATTTATAATTTATTTTATTTTCCTTGCCAGTTTTGACTATCTTTGCTGTTCCCTGAAGATAATTAAATAGTCCTAGCATCCTGAGCATCTTGGAATTTAATCCAAAGCCCTCAAGGAGTTAAAAAACAAAACAGAATGGGCAAAAGAAAAAAAATGGTAATAGAACAAGTCTAGACTCTAGACTCTGCAAAACCATCAAAGCCAAAAATCAATTTTATGCTGGGCAAGAAATTTGTTAACTAAGTCTAACGAAGCAAATACTACCTACTCTATTTACACCTTAAATCATGGGTGGGCAACGTCAGGCCCGCGGGCCTCCCGCCCGCAAACCCCGCCCCTTCCACGTGATTGGGTCCCACCTGCAAACCCCGCCCCCCAGTGCTTGTGATTGGTTCCCGCCCGCAAACTCCGGCCCCCGGTCCGTGGAAATCCCAGAAACCCTGCCCCCCCGGTGCCCGGTTATAAATATCCAAATGGCCCTTGGCAGAAAAAAGGTTCCCCACCCCTGCCTTAAATGAATAGAACACTCTGATTTGAGATTTGGAAGCTGAACTCAAAAAGACACCTTTTAGAGCTCTCTTCGTGAGGAATTCAGCCATCAGAAAGAATCCCTGCCCTCATTAGCTTCCCCCTCTGAAATTGATGTTGTTCCCCCAACAAGTTGACCCTCCAGGCAGCATGAGCAAGTCATACAACCTTCAAAGGAATTTACAGCCGACCTGATCGTCAAACACTGTTTACCACCTGGGCAAACAGTAATTTCTATCTTTGAATATTTAACATCTATAAACAAAAATGTCATTTGAAGGAATATGATGTCAATATTTGAATTCCAACCTTGGGAGCCAAATACCAATTGTGAAGGTCAAATACAGGTGGCATTTGAATGTTGATGAGAATATCCAAAGCAACCCTCAGAACGCCCATCGGCAGGCTGACCCTAAGCACCTTCTCAACTAGGCTTTCAATGCGGTATTCGTCTAAGTGGCACTTGACCGTGTGTGACAATAAGCAACTTATTGTTGCTAATTGCAACAATAAGCAAATCCTGATGGGTTTCTTTTCTGCTTCTCTGCCAAAAATCTTTTATCTTAGAACAAGAACAAAAACAAAAACAATTTATATATTGCAAAGTACACAAATACAGACAGAAGTTCATTTCATTCTTAGAAATCCAGGTGGAAGAGATTTACTCCCTGCCAAACAGTGTGAGAGCAGCCAAACTCTCTGGCAGCATCTGTGATCACAGAATCGCAATCGAGTCTTATGTTTGCTATATGGGGACAAGGACGCTGCTATCTGTGGGAGCAGTAGAAATGGTTTCATGCAGCTTTTAACGTTTCCTTTTAAGACACCCAGAGAACATTGATTATGAGCTGGAGTGGCGACGTCAAAATGTCAATCAGTAAGAATCACCATCATTGTATGTCAAACGGGGACCTGAAAGACCAGGGTTGAAGTCCTTGTTCAACCACAACACTCACTGGGTAGTAGGCTTGAGACATTCACTTTCTCACTCCATACTTGAGGTGGTGATAAACTGAAGGATGAAAGCATGTATAAAAGACTTTGAGCCTTTTCAATGCTGATTTCATGGCTCTGAAACTCTCTCCCAGGGAAAAGCATTCAATATGCCATCTGCACTTTGCTAAAAATGTTGTGTTGCGTTTATTTTGCTACTGCTGGTTTTAGTTTCCAGACTGATGGTTTTGTATACATTTTAAAAATCTTTTTAGGGTTATGTTGATAGGCAACTGTAGAGAGTAAGGAAGATGACCTTGATGGAAATATGCAACATCCATCACCAGGGTGACAAGGGGTAAACATTTTTTAAGTCCACAACAGACAGATAACATTTCAAAGCTGCTCAGACAGACACTTCCCTAAATTCACAGAACTATAAGAAGGAGGTGGTGGTACAGCACAATCAGACTTACAAGATTGATATCCACCCCACTAGGGACACTAGGTCAAGAAATCAACTCCAGAGGAAGGCTAGAACTATTTTTATTGAAATTGGCTATAATAACAGAATTTTGAATATCTCCTTCAAGGTCACCTTCCCTACTCGCTACAGCTACCTTGTGAAGGATTTGTCTTGAAGGGTGGCATATAGATTTTCTGCAACTTACCCATCTGTTCCTAGACAATATTTCCCTTGCAATTACAACACTGAGCTAGTGGGAAAAAAATGTAAGGTCTAGGCTCAGAACCTCCTGCAACCACAGAAACACTCGATAATCCCTTCTTTGAGGCAAAGGTACTGCTTGGTCTCTCATCATCAGAGGCCACCCTCCAAAACGTACATGGGGCTCGGGACAAAGAAACCACAAGATCAGGACAAAACTAAATCTGATTTCATTTTACTTTAATTACAATTACATTAAATGAATAAATTTAATGTACTTTTCTCATACTCTTTTAATCATTTCTCTCTTCCTTGTGTGCCCCTATACCAGGTCATTTCTTTCCTTCTAATTCTCTACAATAAGACACAGGAATAGGAGTAACCCTTGCCTTGCTTAGTTGTTGTTGTTTTTCCCCCCAAGAGATAGGGCAGAAAAGTAGGTAAGCAAACGTGTTACATTAAAGCATGTTGTGAATAGGAGAGTTTATAAATGATTAAGAAAGGACTGTGTCCAAGCTTCGTCAGTCAGACTTAGACTTAGTGGAATCAATAGAAGACTCATTTAAGTCCGGATGATTTTAAGAGATTTTTCCTAAGTATGATGACATCTGAATGCAGCCCTATATGCAAGGCCTGAGAGGCCCTCAGTCCTTAATTTCTTTAGTAAGTGCTAGACTGTTGGAAAAATAGCAAAGGACCCAAAAATGGTTATTAATTAATGCATCAAAGTGGTCATTTGATCATTATCATTGAAACAACAGACTGACAAATAAGATATTTAAGATGCATGATATGTTTGTTACCTTCTTCTTAGGGTTAGTCACATCTTTGGTTGAATTTTCCCTGAAAATAAAGCAAGAAAAAGCTGTAAAAATTGCATTTCATTGTCCAAAAACTATAGATTCTGTATTCACAGACACAATAACATTTTCTGAGGAACTTCCACTTGCTACATTTCAAATGAAGAGACCTGCATGTAAATAGCAATACTAGATCACAAGCTTTGGCTACAGACAAACAATATGAGAGTCCATCACACCGGTACAGTTTTGTTGCCTTCTTCCCCACAATGGTTATTTTTAAAGTATAGAATCAAATCACTTCAGCACCTGCTTGCATTATACTTGTGAAGGTGAAGCCTGAGTACCCAGCTTACTGGGGGAAAGGTAATTACAGCTGGGGAAGGCAATGGCAAACCACCCCACTCTATAGTCTGCCAGGAAACCATCGCGAAAGCGGCGTCTCCCCAGGGGTCACATGACTCGGTGCTTGCACAGGGGAACCTTTCCTTTCCTTCCAGGGTTAAAAGGTTGAGAAAGGCTGCTCTAGACAGCGGTCCCCAACCTTTTTGGCACCAGGGACCGGTTTCGTGGAAGACAATTTTTCCATGGACCGGGGGGGGGGGGCAGATGGTTTTGGGATGGCGCAGACAGAAGTGGTAAGTGGATGGGATGGCACGGATGGAAGTGTATGGCCCGGTTCCTAACAAACTTTTTGGCACCAGGGACCGGTTTTGTGGAAGACAATTTTTCCACGGACCGGGGGGGGGGGGAATGGTTTCAGGATGGTGCGGACAGAAGTGGTAAGTGGATGGGATGGTGCGGACACAAGTGTGCGGCCTGGTTCCTAACAGGCCGTGGACCGGTACCGGTCCGTGGCCCGGGGGTTGGGGACCCCTGCTCTAGAAGAAAACAAGGAAGAGGGCAACAGGAACAGTGGAGTTAACTATGCAGGAAGATCACAAAGAAGGGTTAAATTTAACATGCAGTACTGATTTTAGCTAACAAGTCAGTTCATTAGCTGGAGGTTCCTGCTATTCTGGAATGGTATGTTTGAGAAACCAACTGAGTAAGGTATTTTATCAGAATGAAACCACA
Organism: Charina bottae; assembly: GCA_023362775.1. Taxonomy (NCBI): domain Eukaryota; kingdom Metazoa; phylum Chordata; class Lepidosauria; order Squamata; family Charinaidae; genus Charina; species Charina bottae. The sequence continues at coordinate 123,684,050 of JALMGJ010000002.1, read as the reverse complement.
TTTCTATGAGAAGCCTAACCTCTTCATGACGGTTATTCTGGTCAGGTCATGATTTCTGTTATCTTGCAATATTTCTGCTTCTTCTAGATCCCTTGTTTCTTGCTGACATGTTCTGGAAAACAATAGGCAAGTGGGAAATCTTAAGTAAAACTATGCCCAATGGTTTGCATGATGTTAATAGCCACTACACAGCCAAGAACAATGGAGTATAGCTGTAGCCCCTGCAAACGGTGCAAAGGTTAAATTAATGGAGACAGTAACATAAAATAAACACTGGATAAGCATATTGTTTAAATTTCTAGAAAAATGGTCATGCTATTCTGTGGCTGCATACCCTTCTGAACTCACATTTTACAACTCCCTTCTTGAATTATGTTTATATATCCCCTCCCCACAAACTATGCGTAAATATAACTCAGAATAACACTTGAACGACTGAACAACAACAACAAAATCTGATAGTGGCTAGCAGCCCATGAAAATATGCCATAACTTATTTGCTAAAAAACACTTTGTTAATGTCTAACACACTTTGCCGTCAATTTCACCTTCACGGTGGCTCCCTAAAGATTGTTGATGCCGCCTATAAAGCGATTTAGCCAAGAGGGGAATTGAATTTGCCAGATCGAAACGAAATCCAGGGCACTTCCACCCAACGTCGTTGCAGTCTTCAGAATCCTCTCTTCCAGAGCTCTGTTCCCATGCTAGCGTCTCTGATCAGCAGCCAAGCTAATTAATTTTGGCTCAGCTCTGGCGCATCGGAAATCATCTTTCTCGCTTACAGACACACCTTTCCATTTGTAACAATGAAGCTCTGCAGAATTTGTGAGCTGTTGTTCCCACTGGCAAGAACTCTTCCCCCACCCCATTTCCTGAGCTTCATCCTGAGCATGGCTCTGTAGAGGGAAAAGGTTGCTTGATAGCTTCACAAGTCTCCCTTCATAGTAACATCTAAGACTTTACTTTGGAAAGAACCAGGCAAATGTAGACCGTTCCATGTCAAAACGTGGCCAGGATTGATTTTGGGTGCTTTGCGACTCTTTGACGATCCTGGCAACTGTTCCTCAAGATGCAACAGCCTACGCGAAGGTGGGGTGAATTTTGCATGGGGTCTTTTTATTCCTCTCTGCCAAGGGACCAGCTGACTGCAGTGTCCCAGGTTGCCTTTTGAAACAAACACACACACACACACACACACACACACACACCTGTCTCGCCTGTGGGATGTGTGTATGAGCAATTCCTTCTGCGTGGATGGGATCTCAGCCCCTCCTAGACCGTCTCTCCCCCTCCCTGGCAATATTTGGCACCCTGCCTGTTGGCATTGTTTAGGCTCTTATCTCCACCGAAACAACATGCGACCCCTGTGACAGTCACTGGGGAAAGCACTTGATTGTACCATTACCAGCATGCTCTCTCTCATCATCACAGCTTCCAGTAACCTTTAAATGTGCAACAAAGGAATGGCAGCTTGATGGCCACCCAATTATAGCAAGTGCTCAGATGATTTCTGCAAGCAACCAGACAAATGCACATAGTGTGTTTTGGACATACAAGCAGAAGAGCAACTAATTATTCCATTTCCTTTCTAAATGAAGCAGGGAAAAGGGGGTTGGGTTTTTGTTGCTCTGGGACCCAGATAGCTCGGGGTGAGACACTCACTGAATAACGCTTTCTGCAGTACCCTACTGGTCAGCTGGAAAGAGGCCACTGACTGGCTTGTGGCGTTGCCGGCCTATTCTGTTTCACTGTTTGCAGTAGTGATGACCATCATACAGCTGGCTTCAAAACAGTCTGGAAAGATTGGACTTCCGGGGGAGGCATGGTGAATTGAAGATGTCTCTCCGAAAGTGAAGCTGATGTGATGGATTTCGGAGCTGAGGAAGGAGGGAGTGCATTCCAAGGAGATAAACACGCTGTGATGATTTCAACAACGCTGTCCCAATAAACACCTCTCCATGCAATTCATTGAAATGCAGATAAAGCTTTATTCAGGATACATGTTCATTGAAGCACTCCTAAAGACTTGAATGCTGATTCCCGCCAAACTATGCCCTCTTAACCATCCCCCTTGCGCGCCAATTCACCAACGATGATCTCATGAAGCAAACGGTCCCATCTCCACTCCGTTGCAGGTGCGTGACCTTGGCCGAGCTGTCTCTAGCTTCCAGCAGCAGACATAACACTCAACTGCCATCCCCCCTCCCAACTACTATGCAAGCACTAGGCCATGGTTAATTCTAATGGCAGGATTCATAGACATGAACCCTGACACACGCTCACAGACTTGAGAGCCTTGGCAGGCAGGCAAAGAAAGGTAGAGTAGCCCTGCCCTAGAGCCCCTGGAGTATTTCCCCTTAGGTTAGTTAGGATAGCTTCAGCCTGGCAAGATTCTGTCTGTATGGTTATGCAAATAAAGAACTGAATACACTGACTTGCCTCTGTTCTTGGGCTGACGGGGACAGCTGATGACCATAGCAAAAATGGAGGAACTGGTGAGTAGACCGGTTCTTCAGAACTCTCCAAACAAGGAGAGGATGGGAGATTGCCCACGTATGCTCCCGACAGCTGCTTCTCACAAGAAGACTGCAGGACAGCGGTTTTCCGTAGGTTTAAGCACCAGGAAACGAAAGGATCAGCCATCTTGCTTGCAACCATGGTGGAGCCCTTTAAAGGACACTAAGTTTGGAAACTTCACTTTCTAATCACTTTCAGAAATTGCTTACTAATCATCTTAAAGCTATTAGAGACCTTCAGAATGACAAGTTTGAAAAGTCACTGGATGAGTTTAGCTTCAACTCTAAACAAAAGAAATATTAATTATAAGCTTAAGAACTTAAACAATTTGAAATAAACAGCAAAAAGCTAAATAAGATTTTGATCTAAGAAAGTTATAAATGGATTAAGGGTCCAGTTAAACTTGGAATATTGACTTTTACTATAAGATTTTGGAATTAACTATAAAAAATAAATAGCTTCTCGTGGGAACCAGACTTATTTTGGCAATCTTAGGTTCATAACAAAGATAAGCAACTTTATGATTTTAGAAACTGGACACCAGAGGGGACTAAAGATTCTAAGTAGAAGGGAGAAAAAAAACACAAGCCTGTTTTTGGTGTCAGTTAGTACTGGGACTTACAAAATAACACAAAACGTCATAACATTGGAAATGTTAAAGGAGATGTTTGAAGAATGGAGCCAGAAATTAGTAGCTACGATATCAACAGTACCAGTAATGATGTCTGACTCTGTGGATAGCCTATGTCCAAAAGATGTTAATGAGGGAATGTCAGATGTGGAGCAAATTTTGTCTGACAAGACAGAGAAAGTACTGAAAGTGGAACCACAAATGACAGGCCAAGATAATGATTTGGAAAAGGACGCTTTATTGGATATACCAAAAAAAAAAAAAAAACCTGGCTGAAGTTTTAAAAATTAAAGGGGAAATACAAATCACAAATCAAGATAATGACTTGGAAAATGTTTTCTTATTCGATCTACAAAAGAGGATTTTCAAATCCTTGAAGAAGTCTGTGCGATGGGATAAAGAAGAATTGAAGAAAAATCAAATCCAATTGACAATATTTGAATGAATTAAAGATTAAGACTGTTAGAAGTAAAAGGAAGGAATATAAAGTTGGTTAATTTGATCAAGGTTAAAATAAGACTTTTTTTTTGTAAAGTTCTGGCAACCCTTTATGGACTTTTTGCTGACATCAGGATTGAAAAGTAGATGTTTTATGGATTTGCTTATAGATAAGGGATGGGGTATGGAATTAAGAGATATCTGCTTGTAACTTTATGGGGGGTGAAGAGTTACTAAATTTGCCTATACTTGTAATGAAGGTTAGAAGTCACATAGCGGCATGAATCAAATATTTTCAGTTGGAGCACAACAGCTTTAGAAGTATAGGAATTAATGAAAAGCTTATACCATTTCTGGTTTTTTTGGTTTTTTTTAAAAAATGAAGAAATAGATAATGGGGATCTTAAAGTAAGGACAGGCATACAGTACAATAATCCCTTTTTTGTTGTATTGGCTATTGTCTGTAAGTATTCATCGCCAGTTGATTTTGATCAAACACTGCCCGAGTTCACAAGAACTACCGTACATGCACAACACTTCAGGAACAATCTGAAGCACATCCGCTTTTTTTAATTATCTCAACAATTTACATTGAAAGGTGAGTTTCCCAGCCAGATGCCGCAGATATGACAGGAAAGAAGCGTGTTATTTATTTATTTATTTATTTACGCACACATTCCTGGAGCAGTTTATAAAGCAGTATTGTGGAGTACAAAAATAATTCAATCCATCCCCGAAAAAGCATGTCTTAGAGGAATTCACAGTGGGAGGCTAACTTACAGGACAGGTGTAAAATGTCAGAGGGCCAGTCTACAGCTGTCAGAGAAAAAGCCAATCTCTATGCCATCAGCCCCAAATGAAATTTGCAAGCCATGTCTATCAAACCACATCTAACCAAGCTTTCTGTCCTGCACAACCGCCTACTAATACGGGGTGGTACACATAAGTCACAGACTTGAAAGGCTTGCCTATCCTTTCACTCTTCATCCCGCTGGAAAGGCTAGAAATAAAGGGGAGATGTTGATCCTGATTCAGGGAGTCTTGCACCCCCCCCAAGCTACAGGCCTGCAGCTGTGCTTGAAGATCCCACTCCTCTCCATCACCCAAAATAATTAATATTCTCAGCCCAGGCATCGCTGATTGCCTGTAGGAGAAGAATACAGACCTCAGACACAGAACTGGCAAAGCCAATTACTCTGTCTGGCAGCACTACTGTGACACACAAACACAACACCCTGAGAAGCAGGTCCGGTTCTCTGGATCTGAGATTCTGCATTCAGCAGAAATACTAAACCCTGTGAACAGAATTCTTATGTCCAGCTGGGCAGCATTTCCCACTCTATAGTATTAGTGTGAAGTAGCTTGCCTTAGTATTTAAGTCCTTTTCAGCTTTGGTGAGACTTGATTGCTAATAACAGATGCTAATTTATTATTCATTGGCCCATTCCCTGATTACTGATATCAGAGCCAGGGGCATTGGTAGAGAGATTCAACAGTGTCAAAGTGGTAGGTGCCCTCAATCAATCAAAGCCCTGCTCCTGCTTAATGTGTGTTGCATATATCCCATGCACATATAAGAGGTGAGGCTTTGATAACCCTGGTTATGCCCACCAGTTTGTCTCTGTTGACTATCCCCCTCCCGCCACTGATGCCCCTGATCAGAGCGTCCTGGTATCGGTGGGCCAGCAACAGGGCCTACACTCCATGTAGACATCCATGTATTTGCACATGAAAACTGTAAAACCACTGTGCGTGAAAGATTTAATGTTAATAATAAAGAAATTAAGGGCACCTTTAAAATAAATTTTATCCACAAATATTTTACGCTATTAAAGAATCATGAAATTAATGAGAAATGAAAATAGTATTTCATTTGTAGGCAGATAGAAGCTACTGCCTTTCAAAACACCGACCAATGAGAGTTGGCTTCATCTATGATACTAACACTGCAATTATACACAGGTTTACTCAGATGTAAGTCTGGTTATTTTTCAATAGGGTTAACTCTCAAGAGTCTGTAGCAGATGTCAGCACCTAACCAACAAAATCCTCCCACAAAAACTAAACAGGAAGGGAACTGATTAGTACTTGGATAGGTGAGCACTAGGCAATCCTTGGGTTGTAGACTAGACTAGGAAGTCAAAAGAATTCCAGAAGGTGGCAGTGGGAACCGCATGGATATCCACAGTCATCAGGAGTTGAGTATCTTTGGCTAGTGCCTTTAAAAAGGTAAAGGTCCCCCCCGCACAGTTGTGCAGTCGTGTCCGACTCTAGGGGCCGGTGCTCATCTCCGTTTGTTAGCCGAAGAGCCAGCGTTGTCCGAAGACGCTTCCGCGGTCATGTGGCTGGCATGATGCATGCGGAACGCTGTTACCATCCCACCGAAGTGGTACCTATTCATCTACTTGCATTTGCATGCTTTCGAATTGCTAGGTTGGCAAGAGCTGGGGCGAGTGCAGGAGCTCACTCTGCACGCAGGGCTAGGGATTCGAACCTCCGAACTTGCGATCTTCCGATCGACAAGCCTGGTGTCTTACCCGCTGAGCCACCACTAGTGCCTTTACCTCTATATTATTCCCAGGCAAGTCTATACACTGCATTCCCCAATTTTTATATGTTGAACTTATTTTGGCTTGAACGTGGATTTAATTCTGCAAAAACAAAAACAAACTCTCTTTTCTTTTGTAGTCTATCTTGCAGGGATAGCCTGGCATCCTTGACATTATTTAATCCTCTTCGGGTAAAAAGTCTTGCTTAAAGATGAACAACATGAATATACTGTAGATCAGGGTTTCTCAACCTCAGCAACTTTAAGATGTGTGGACTTCAACTCCCAGAATTCCCCAGCCACACATCTTAAAGTTGCTGAGGTTGAGAAACACTGCTGTAGATGCTTGCTCAAACAGGAGCAATCAAAATCTAGGGAACTTAGAGCCAGAACTTACGTTATGATATCTCAGCAGCCTCCAGGCAGTAAAAAATGTCATGCTTCTGGGTTGGCTTTGGAAACAAGGAAAGCTATCTTTGTATCTCTTATTTACCCACTGGCCTGAACAAAAATATACTTGATTTCAAGCAGCCTCTGGCTTAAAGCTCCTTCTCCACTCGTGAGTTAAAGACCCATCCCTGAGTCAGCAGGAAACTATACTAGCCTGACGTTTGCCATCTCATTGCCAATTCTTATTCTGCCCCCACCGCATCTTTTCTGACTAATGGCCAAATGGTGCTGACCTGGTGATGTGTGTGCTGCATGTGACAAGCAAACTGAGTGGTTGAGTTCTGCTGTCCTCCCTCTTCTACACATCATCTGCTGGTGGGGGGAAAATCCACCAATCCTAGGGCTGCAGCTGAAATGGAGTAGATCTGCAGTCCATTCTCAAGGAATTACAGATAGTCCTCGTTTAGCGACCTTTCGCAGTTTCGATGGTGATGAAAAAGTAACTTTGCGACCAATCCTCGCATTTATGACCTTCATAGGACTGCAAAGTGAAGGAAAGCTGAAGTAAGATCATAAGCACAGTCGTGGTTTCACTTAGCGACCACGTTGAGTTGCTGGTCCCAATTGTGGTTGCTAAACAAGGACTACCTGAATAGAGCCGGAAAGGCCTATCTGGGCCATTGAGACCATATCTGTGTTCAGCGCAACAATCCCAATTAAATAACCCAGGCAGTAGTCTAAACCCCACTTGAACACATCCAGCGGAGGAGAGCCCACTGTTTCCCCTGTCGATTGGTACCACCACTTTTATAGTTGGGAAGCTTTTTCTAACAGTCAGTCAGAATCTGCCTTTCTGTTGTAACTCAAGTTGACTAAAGTTGAAAATAAACCAGTCCCAAAAGGGAGCTGGACCACGAGAACCACTTACACTTCAAATTTCTCTCTTCTTCATTTCTTTGCTTCATGAAGGCAACAAATGCCAACCTCCAGATTCCTCCTTGCTCTGTTTGGGAGACTGGGTGGGGGAGCAGCATTGATCCCACTATTCCACTGTTTCAGCCTTGTACTAAAGTGGTATGGGCCATATAGTGAAAGCTGTAGTTGTCGTCAGATGTTGTCAGCTTAAGGGGGGAAAGACCACTTCATCAATGGTACAGCTAAGCTAGTGTTTTTCAAACTTGGCATGCTGGTTGAGGAATTCTGGGAGTTGAAGTCCACACATCTTAAAGTTGCCCAAGTTTGAAGAATACTGAGCTAAGCCATGACATGCCACGGTTGTGTTGCTTACGGACTGGAGCAACATCATGCTGACAAAATTTTAAAAATGTTGCTAGGGAATATTTGTGCCATAATTAAGAGCCAGCAGTAAATGGCCCTAAGAGCAGAATTTCTACATTCCAACACAACACAAAAATATTCCCTTGTTGTTAGAGAGATGAATATATACATACATACATACACATACACACACACACACACACAATTAGAAATGGCACAACCGCTTTTCAGAAAAAAAATTAAAAGAGGGATACTGTAAGTACTTATATAATGAACTATCTCCCATCTATCAAAATATTAGCTAAGAAGTCCCCAGTTCAAATGCAACCTTCACTATGAATTCACTACTGTATTTACCAGAAAGGGAAATGGGAGGTTTCCTTCTGCCAATAATTCCTGGGGAGGGGAGGGTATCTATCTTATTTTTGCTGATAAGAATAAAACTAGTAAAGAAAGGAAAAGCAAAAGAACCAAATGCCTACTGACCTCCTGTTGTAAAACCTGAATGCCTTTGAAGATCAGCTTGATTAACCGTTTGTTGCTGCTTAAGAGAGCTATTTGCCTGTTGAATTTAACTCTTCTGTAATTCCTAAGTAGGCTGATTTTCCTTTTTTTTCCCTTCCCAACTTAGTTCCCACTTCTCTTTTCTCCATCCAGTTTTGTTCTCCTCGTTCTCCTTGCTTGTATTTCCAACACAGCTAACATTTCCCCTTCTCCTGTCACTATCCTGGTTTAATTGTCCTTTTTTAAATAAATTTTTATTAAATTTTAAGATACATATTAAAATGTAGAACAAGAAATAAAGAAAGAAATACAAAGTAAGAAAAAAGTAAAAGAAAAGTGAAGTTAAGAAAAATAATATACAAAAGAAGTATAGAAAAAAGATGGCCTCCAATCTGTCTTTGGTCTTTAAGTACAATATTTGCTTTAAATGTTGGTCTTTCATACAATACACAGGAACTTTTCTTTGTCATATACATTTCAATTTATGTAGTCCAATCTTCTAATCTTCATGTAGATTTCATCTTTCTATCAATTCTCCATTAGTCCATCTGTAATTTCCATTCCTTGAGGTAATATCAATTAAAATATTCTTTACTGCATCAAATTCCATTTTTACATCCATGTTCATATCCTTAATAAAATCCAATTAGTCTTAAAACATATATATAGCAAATAAAAGCCTTATTTTATCTCTACGGTAATTTGTATTTTATTCTAACTCTGGTAAAATAAAATATATTCTATTCATACATATCCATAAAAACAAGCTTAATTTAAACTTAATCTATATTTAAATTATAATTATACCATAATCTACATCCTCCTACATATTTACCTATTTAACAAATTTTTATATCTATTTATTCCCCTAATCTCAATAGTATTCATACTAATAATTATAAAAATAAGTCATCCTATAATAATATTAATTCTAATTCAAACTTAACATCCCATCCTTCATATATCTCCCTAAATTTTTTTCTATTTTCCAAGTACTCTATAACAACAATTTATATTTGTATCACTGATTTTATAACCTTTTATCTATGATTAAAATATCATATTTTTATACATCCATACAGTTTCAAATATTAATTTTTAACATTTAATATTCCCAACAGTTATATTACTAATAATTAATACTTTTACAAACTCAATATCCAGTTAAAATCCATGGTTTCAATACCTTTATTATCCCACCTAATGTTAAATCTCTTATTCAAGTTATACCAAAGTCATAATGTGTAACCTTTTTTGTTCTGTATCTCTTGTAGCATGTCAGAACCCACGTTTCACAATATCTATCAAATTGCATATTCAGCCTTTGTCCTAACCACAACTGTCCCAATATGTTTGTGCCAAAGTTTTATTGTTTTATTGTCTGTCTCATATCGGGTGTAAGAATGATTTTTGGAATCAATGTGTTTGAAATTCCCCCTTCTTGCCCTTCTTCTAACTCAAAGTTTTTTTCTTCTGCTTCCGTTTCTATTTTTTGTTCTTTTTGTTCCTGATCTTGCAAAAATAAAATTAAAATTTCCAGTGATTTTTCAATATCCGAGAGGGCTTCACAAATCTCCACCTTAAATTCTTGAATTGCTTGTGTTACTGCTGCGGTTACTGTTGAGAAACCCATTCTTCTCCACCCACTCTTGTTTTCAGGCTTCAACAGTTCTAGCCAAAACAAATAAATGGTCAGCTGATCTATTCATGAAAATTACCGGCATAGTCCATTAAGCAAAAAGTTTTTAAAAATAAATAAATAAAGGAAGATGAAAAGTTTCAATAATCAAAAATAGGCAAGAAGGTAATACCTCAAACAGTTCATAAAAAGAGAAAGAGAAACTAAATTTCTACCATTATAAAAAGAAAAAAAAAGAAAAAGAAAAATCCAGTTCAGATGTTAATCCAACAAAGTATATTCACAAACTATTTAATATCAACTCTTATACTTCCAACTGGGATTGAGTCTTCTGGTAAATTAGAAAGATAAAAAGTAAAAAATAAAAAATGTAAGCATTATTATACTTCAGACATAAAATCCATTATATTTCCATCTTAATTGTTATAGCAAAGAAAGTACAAAATTGCCAACATTTTGTGCAATGTCCAAAGAAAGACCCTAGATGGTAAAACAGTCCAATTTAAATGAAAAAATAAAATAAAGTGATCTAAAAGTCAGCTTTAGCTCTAACTTACGATTCCCTGTAAGAGCTTGGTGCTTCTCTCCGGTCGCTTCACTGTCTCCAACCCCTGCTATCTCCGTAGCAAAAAACCACAGAAAAAAAGCAGGAGGGGGCAGTTTCAACGACCCCGTGAGTAATCTTCTGCTTCTCCCCTCTCCAGGGAGAACTTCAGTGGTCCTGTAATTTCCATAGACCACCGCAAAGCAGGGAAAAGTTAGCCAGGCTTAAAGAAACCCGACTTGTCGAGCTGGCAGCTGACTCGGAGTGAATTGTCCTTTTTTAAAAACTACTTATTTGGGACTCGGTTTGCATTTGTGTGTTTCCATGTACCAGACTGGTTTGTGAGAATACCTGACACATGCAGCTAGGGATAAATTCATTTTACAAGTGGGGAACCTCATACTTACAGGCAATCAATTTTAATGAGTAGTCATTCATTCAATTGGCCCTGTCATTTCTGGGGGAAGTGTGGCTTCTGGCAAGTATGTATACCAGGTCTACCAATTCTGGGCTGCAAAAAAAACTCGAGATTACCATTAGATAACAGCAAAGAAATTTAAAAAAAAAACTCTAGCAGGCCTGATAGTGTAGCCTTGGTATATACCCATGTACAGTATAGATTTGTATACACATGTGGGAGATGTATACATGAATTAATTTTTAACAAGGATTTTATATTGGTAAGAGTTATTGCAATTTATATGTAGTAACTGGAAGGCTGGAAATTGACCTAGAATTGAACTCATTAGGATTACACAAGAGACGGGAGGGGGAGAAAGGGGAACAAAATAAGTCTCATCCTCCCAAAGGGAACAAAGGAAGTGGGTACACAGACACCTATCAGTAGAAACAAACAAGGAAATCCCATTCACACACACAGCCTGAGAAATCTTTCGCAAACTCTCCATGGATCCGGTTAAGGTAATCAATAGTTGAAACTATTCCTTTTTGCAATAATGCACTATACATCCATTATTGCCTTATGCTATCAATAAAGATATTGTTAGCCTTACAACACGTTGTTTGGATTACTTCAAGCCTGAAAAACCCCAAAAAGGTCACCATCACCTAATAGGTTACGGGCCCAGGCTGGATGGATCGCTGTTTGCTGCGCTGGATCTAGCTGTAACAACGGGGTTTGTTTTTAAGGCTGCATTTTGAAGTAAACGTGTTTTTCCTTGAGTGGTCAGCATGGCTGCTGCTGCAGGGCTAACCAGTCTGCCCTTTGAGCGTTTGAATGGCACAAACTATCGGACCTGGTATGTGAAGATCAAGTCTTTCTTCCTAAAAGAAGGTTTGTGGAAGTATGTGAGAGACGCACCCCCAGCTGGTGTTATTACTGATGAAGTGCAGTTGTGTTTGGATCGTGCGTATGGCAACTTGATTCTGGGACTGGAATCATCACAGCTACTGCATATCAGTAATCTGGAAACTGCACATGCCTGTTGGGAAGCTCTTAAAGCCCTTTATTCCAAGCAAACCTCTGCTGCCATTGTTGGTCTATCACGTCAGCTTTACAACTTGAAGCTGCAGCCCGGTGGAAACGTGATGACCCACCTCCATAAAATCAAGACTTTGTTTCTTGAACTTGAGGACCGGGATGTTGTGATCCCTGATACCCAGAGAGCTTGTATCATCCTGTCAAGCTTGGACAAGAGCTTTGACATGCTCATCGAGGCAACTCAGACGTTGAGGCCCCAAGACCTAACTGTGGATTATCTTACAAATCGGCTGCAAGAAATCCAGCAAGCTTGTGATTTGGAGAAGATGCAGAGTAAGTCATCTGTTGCTGTTCCTGAGGTTTCAGCACAGCGTTTTCCAGTTGGAACAGAGGCTGCGTGTGCTGTGAGGAGATGCTTCCGGTGCAACTCAACCCAACACTTCATGAGAGACTGTCCCCAGCCACCTCGCCCAGCCGGTGGAGCCAGTGGAAAGAGGTTCGTGCGAAAGAAGGGGAAGCAAGCGCCTAGACAACGTACCCAGGTGTCTGCTTTGCTCACGGCTGTGAGTAGACGTTCCCCAGAGACTTGGCTTTTGGACTCAGCCTGTAGCCAAATCATTGTCAACAATGAACAGTTGTTGTTATCAAAAAGCAAGCCTAAAATCCAACAGGTTGCTCTGGCTGATGGATCTATGGCTGATGTGTCCTTTCAGGGTGAAGTATACATTCCTTGTTTGGGGATAAATGTGCAAAATGTGTTGTGTGTTCCTACACTTGACTTTTCCCTCCTTAGCGTTCCAGCCCTAGTAAAGTCTGGTTTTACTGTTGTGTTCAAGGGTACTGGATGTTCTATTGAAAAAGATGGGATTGAATGTGCTAGGGGGAGGTTAGTGAATCAATTGTATGAAATGCTTCCTAAGCAGGGGATTGTGTCAGGAAATTGTATTTCCAATGTTCCCCCACATAACAAATGCATTCACTATTATCACAGAGTTCTGGGACATCCCGGGTGGGGAAGTTTGTCCCAATTGGCCAAGGTGTATCCTGAGTTAGGATCCAAAAAGTGTGATGACTTTCTTGATTGTACTGTGTGCAAACAATCTAAAATTAAGGCTGCTCCTGTTGCTAGGAAAAGTGACAGAGTGTCAACTAGGCCTTTTCAGTTGGTTCATGGAGACTTAGCCGGCCCCAATGCTCCTAGTGAAGGGGGGGCGCGTTTCATGTTCCTTTTGGTGGATGACCATACTCGCTATACATTTTGTTATTTGCTCAAATCTAAAGCGGAGGCTTTTGCTCGCTTTAAGGAGTTTATTGCAATGGTGGAGAGAAACTATGGCTATCAAGTAGGTCAGTTTCAATCGGATTGTGGAGGAGAATTTCTAGGCCATGAGTTCCAGAATTGGCTTCGTAGAAAAGGAATCTCCCATAGACTTGCCAATGTAGGTGTTCCTGCTGAGAATGGAATAGCTGAAAGGAAGATTGGTGTTGTTAATACCATTAGAAATAGCCTGATGTTAGATGCCCAGGTGCCAGCCCGTTTTTGGGGTGATACCATGACTGCAGTGTATCTGACTAACAGGGTGTGGAATTCAGCTGTGAATGAAGTTCCTTACTTCCTTTTGTTTGGCAAGCGCCCTTCGCTGAAGCATCTGCGTGTTTTTGGAACATTTGCATATGTGCATATTCCTAAGTCTCAGTGAAGGAAGAACCAGCCAAAAGCACAACGCTTAAGGTTTGTTGGTTATTCATCTAGATCTAAGGGTTACCGTTTTTCTGCAGGCTATGGTCGTGTGGTAGTCTCCAGAAGTGCTAATTTTGAGCACCCTACTGGTTGGGATAGGTTGAATGCTAGTTCAGAGGTATTGTTGCAATCTAGTGTACAGCCAACTGTCCATGCTCCTGTGGCTGGACAACAACCAGTTCAGCTGCCTTCTGGTTCCCAGTCTCCTAGTGTGGTGAGAGGGTCCCCTCAGGTGAAGGAAGAGGAAATTTCACCTGAGCAGGTTCAGGATCTGAAGGGGGAATCAGGTAGTGAAAAGGCAGAGGACAGTGATGAGGAAGAGGCAGTGGTAATTCCTCGTAGGTCTGCACGCTCCACAAAGGGTGTGAAGCCTGACAGATTTGTGATTCAGCAGGTGAGAGTGTGTCAAATTACCTGTGAACCTCAGTCTTTCCAAGAGATGTTGCTTCTGCCTGTTGAGGAGCAGGAGAAGTGGAATACAGCAATGGATAAGGAGTTTGAGGCATTAGTGAGTCAAAAGGTGTTTGAGGTCACTGATTTGCCCCCATCCCAGAAAGCTGTTGGTTCCAGATGGGTTTTCAGAAAGAAGCTTCTTCCTGATAATACAGTACAGTACAAAGCCAGACTTGTTGCTCAGGGATTTGCACAGGAGAGGTTTTTGAACTATGATCTCACATATGCACCCACAGCTAGACCAGAGTCTTTACGTATGGTACTTTCTCTGGCTGCACAGCGTGGACTTGTTGTCCATCACTTTGATATTGACACAGCATATTTGAATGCAGAGCTCCCTGAAACAGTGTACATGAAGCAGGCTCCTGGCTATGCTTGTGACAATTCTCAGAAGGTGTACAGACTGCGCAAGGCGCTGTACGGATTGAAACAAGCCGGACGTTGTTGGCATCAATGTTTAGATAAGGCTTTGTTAGAGCTAAAGTTTAAGAAGTCTGTTGCTGATCCTTGTGTGTATGTAAGAGGTTCTGGAAGTGATTACACGGTGTTGCTAACGTATGTTGATGATTTTTGCCTAGCAACTGGTTCTTTGCACCTTGTACAAGAGTTTGCAACACAATTGAGACAGTACTTTCAATTGAAAGACCTAGGTGAGCTGAAATACTATCTAGGTGTTGAAGTCACTAGAGCTCAGAGTGGTGAGTTCTATCTGAGTCAGAAGAGAAAAATTGACCAATTGTTGAGTCAACTTGAAATGTCAAATGCAAAACCAACCAAAACACCAATGACTCTTGATTTCCTAAAGGGTGATGCATGTGAGGAAATTTGTCCTCAGTTTGAATTGTATCACTCAGCTGTAGGAAGTTTGCTACACTTAACACAATGGACACGCCCTGACTTAGCTTACTCAGTTGGAGTGCTTAGTCGTAAGGTTGCCAAACCATCCATGCGAGATTGGCAAGGGTTAAAAAGAGTCCTACGCTACCTTAAAGGCACAGCTGATTTTTGCCTTAAAATATCAACCACTAAAGCTGAAATGCCTGTGATTTATGCTGACAGCTCCTTTGCAGAAGAGGGAGACAGAAAGTCTGTGAGTGGTTTTGTTTGTTTGTTTGCAAATACACCCATTGCCTGGAGAGCAAGAAAACAAAATTCAATTGCCGTTTCCACATGTGAAGCCGAATTTGCGTCGCTCAGTGAGGCAATCAATGAAATGTATTGGTTAAAACAATTGTTTGCAGATTTATCTGTAGATATAATCTCACCAATGACAGTGTATGAAGATTCCCAAGCCTGCCTATCTCTAGCTGCTTCTGAAAATGTCAAAGGTCGCACCAAATACATCCATGTGAAATACAAAAATGTAAGACATGCAATTCAGGAAAAATTTATACAATTAGAGTATTGTCCGTCTGAGCTGAATGTTGCAGACATCTTCACGAAAGCACTTTCTCGTGATAAGCATGCAACCATGGTAACCAGATTGGGACTAGAACAAATGTGTCTGAAATAAAATCATTTGTGTCTCTGTGTGCCTGTGAAATGAGTTTTCCCCCACAGCGTTTCAAAAATCCATGCGGAAGGGGTGTTAAAGTTATTTGGTTCAAGTATTCTATGCAGAATTAAACGCATGGCATTTTCTCCACTGAATCTGGCCGGAAAGTGGAAAATTACAAGTGACCCTGCATTGAAAGTCTGGTTCCCAAAACATTCTACGAACATTCGACTCGTAAACAACAGGTGTCCCTCTATCTAGTCATAATAAACCCTTATCAGGATTGTTCCCAGGAGAATTGTAGCTCGAAGGAAGGCCAATACACAACACTGCCATCATGTGACGCTTTATAGTAAGTACAACAACCGTAAAGCTAAACTGGTTGCCTGGCCCATTTTTAACCAATCAGATGTGAGCTATGAACCATGGGTATTCATTCATACTTATGTTCTCACTTATGTTCTTCCTATGTCTCTTTTTCTTTATGTAGACTGCTATCTACATGTACTTGTATCTGAACTGTAACTATGCCTGGTCTTTGCACAGACCATGATGTTTTTCTTTCCTCACTTCTAGTGATGGAACTCTGCTTATGCTTTGTTTTTTCCTTTTTGCAATAATGCACTATACATCCATTATTGCCTTATGCTATCAATAAAGATATTGTTAGCCTTACAACACGTTGTTTGGATTACTTCAAGCCTGAAAACCCTCAAAAAGGGCACCATCACCTAATAGTTGCTTCATGTTGCAGTCACGTAACTGGGTGCTCAGATAACCTTTGCTGTGGATGTGTATCTCACTGGCACCAATAGATGTTAATAAGTCTCCTTTTCCAGCCTCTTGCTCCTTTCTCTCCACAATTCACATAGAAGTCTATTATGATGACAGGACTCAGAGTTCTGACAATTGTCAGTTACTCTTTAACAGTAAAAAGGCACGGAGACACAGCATAGCTTAATCAATTTAGCTTAATCAAATCAACCAGGAAGAGATACCGGGAAGGGAAACAATAGGCGGACGTGGTATTGTAAAAACGTCGGGAGCAAGGTATCATAGATTGATAAACAGGATGCTTTCAATCTAACATGTTGAAGTGTAACTTGGTGTAACTGATGGATTTGTATAATATGTAACTGTAGAAATTGTGTAAACCTTTGACTACTTGTATAAATATGGAGTGAGCCTTCACTCGGGGCGCTCTGTGTCAACCAAATTGTGGAGACAGTGGAGTAGCCCAGCTTTTGCAAACGCTGCCCAATAAAAGCTCAAATTTGCACTAATTGTGCTGTTGCGTGTTTTTGTGGAGGTGCTGAGGGTCCTAGCGAGCTCAGAACTCACATCCCACACACATATACTAGTGTGGCACATCCACATATTTGGGGGATAGGGAGAGAAAATCTCCAGGTCTGGTTTCAGATGGAGTTGATAATCCCAATTTGATAAGGTGGCAAAGATAGACACTGCACCGGATTTTTATGTGTGTCTGTGTGTCTTTACCCCTAACTGGTTGTGTTAAATTTTGGGTCAAGCCATACTCTCATCTGCAGCATACCACACTGCAAGATGAGAAAAGAACACTGCTCTACTTTACAGGAGTAACAACGGGATTATGAAGGATGCAAGTATAAAATTGCCTCTGAGACACGAATCCGCTGCTCTACTTTAACAAAAGTACAAAAGAGCCCAAACCAAATGCCATTTAGAAGGCAATCTGCTTAAAAGGGGAGTGACTTCAATGGGACGCGCACCCAAGTAAATGTGCACAGGACTGCAGCACCAGCTTTTTATGGCTGTTAAAGTGTTTTGCATTAATTCTTGCCTGTCTGACAGTACCGCTCCTCAAACACGAGGCCGCTTGAGCACTTTAACTTTATAAGGAGAAGAGCTCACAGCAACTCCACCTCCTTACATGCTGGATGGGTTACATGAGAAAGAGGCCCATTTTTTTGGGGGAAACAGATGGCTGATTGCAAAGCAACTCTCAAGCCAGCCTGCCCCAAGTCAGGAAGGTACAGGAATCAGTCCTCCTCCTCCTCCTCTACTGCTGAAAGCAACTGTGAGGATGCTCGTGGGACAGCACAAGGGCATTTGGAGGGCTTTCGTGATGAAAACCCAAGTTCTGTGAAAGTGCACTGAGCTGGCCTTAGGACTTGGTTTCTCTGAAATTCTGCCTAGGAAACATTCATTGCCCCAATGTTTAATAGGCCTCTTGAGCTGGGTATGAATTCTAGCCCCCGTGATGTATTTACTTTGGTAACGAAATATGGATGCTAGGGCTGGGTTCACTTATCACACTAAATCGCTGTTTAAGACATGATTTACTAAGTATACTACATTAAGCTGGGTTCACACAACACACTAAACCAAATCAGACAATCCAGTTAAGGCTCCGCATGATGTATGAACCAGGCCTATTCATGTCTCTGTGCCAACACAGAAACTGGCATCTATAAGAAACTGCATGTTGATCACAATGATGCTTTGCTCTCTTATTCCTATCAATAGCTTAGCTTGGAATCCAAATATATTGCACAATTTAAGCCACTTTGTTTCATCTGAAATCAGTGGGGCTGGACTAGTTTATAAACCTGTATGTTCTGGTTAACCGGTTCTGTGCTTTGACCTTAGTGATCTGGCAACTGCTTTTCACACAGAAAACTTCCATCAAGAATATTGTTCCTTACAAGGTAAGCCATGTCTAGTTGGGTAATGGCATGAATTTCTCATATAAAGCTTCAGAGATGGTTAAGTTAGCATTTTAAGGTTTAAGGGCAGAAACCCGTGCAGTAGTGGGCAAATATAATTTTCTTGTTTCTTAATGTATACATCTCCATCTGGCCATCACAAAGATTTTCTAGACTCTGCCTACTTGGTCTAGCTCTGGCCATACAAACATAGACAAAAGGTCAAGTCCTTGAGCAACAATTAGAATGGATTTCAAGAAACCCATCTCCACAGGCCCAGAGACTATAACTATAAAGATTGAGAACTATTCAAAGTTAAGGATACTTTAAAACTTGGTTGATTCCCCCAGATCTAAGCAAGGTAAACCTGACTGGATGCAAAAACAATGGAAATATCAGGACTATAGACTAGGCTATGAAGTTAAAAATATCCCACAGAAAGGCAGTGCCAAATCACATTCATTTTTCTGCTAAGAAAAGAACATAAACATGTCCATGTAGTCCATTAGAAGTTGAGCTCAACTAGAGGGAATATTTAAATAGTTTTAGCTCTGGAATACAAATTCATTCTATTATCACTTAGATCAGGGGTGGGCAACGTCAGGGATCCCACCTAAGGTCCGCGGGGATCCCACCCGCAAAACCCACCCCTTCCATGCGATTGGCTCCCATCTGCAAATCCCGCCCCCCCAGTGCTTGTGATTGGCTTCCGCCCGCAAACTCCGGCCCCTGGTCCACAGAAATCCCAGAAACCACGCCCCCCACACACCCCCGGTCCCCGGTTATAAATATCCAAATGGCCCTTGGCAGAAAAAAGGTTCCCCACCCCTGACTTAGATGATAATTACAATCCCAGAACAGCAGCAAAATATATCCAGGAGATAAAATACACAAAGCACAGATATGGAACTTATTTACATATAATGGGTGAATCCACAATAGGTTTTAGTGGGCTTTATTTACTAGCACAGAGAATCCAGCAACCTTATATGTAATAACAAGCTGCTTATCTGAGAGAAACTAAGGAACGTAAAAAATAATCTGAATATCCAGAAAGAGGCACTTAAAAAGGCAACATCAAGTCATTGTGTCTATCTGTATATTAAAAAATATCACAGCATAAGACAGTACAGCCAACCATTTCCACGGTTTCAGAATCACAAGAGGAAATGTGTTCATTAAAAAGGGTATAATTAAATCTATTATCGAATAGAGTTGTTGAGTGAGTAATTGGCAATGAAATAATTGAAATAAAGAAATTAAGTAAATGGCAAAGCATTAAAACATGCCCCCCGCAAAGGTTTTCTAGTACCTGTGTGTGTGCCTTCAAGTCAGTGTTGACTCCTGGCGACTGCCTTGACAAGTCCCTGCAATATTTTGGAAGTGGTTTGCCATTGCCTGCTTCCTAGGGCTGAGAGAGGGTGACTGGCCCAAGGTCACCCAGCTCGCTTCGTGCCTAAGGCAGGACTAGAACACATGGTCTCCCAGTTGCTAGCCTGGTACCTTAACCACTGCACCACACTGGCTTTCTTTCTAGTATCTAGGTCCAATCAAAATAGTAAGGCAAGAGGCTGGTTCTCAGCTGGAATTGAGCCTCCAATTTTGAAATTGGAGGCAGGGGGCTCAGCATAAATCACGATGTTCTCAATCCAAAACTCACTGTCTAAGCATCTTTCTACCCCAGTCATGACTCATAGACAGTAGGAGCGCTGGGGAACAACCAGGCGTTCATGCAGTTTCATTCAACTCGACTATTACCAGTAAATACTAAAGAAGGCAGACCAACTTAGGGTTACCAGATACAGACAATTGGAAAGGACGACAAATTTGGGGGGGGGGGGAGGAGGACACACTAACTGTTTAACTTACTTGGCATCTGCGAAAGACTGTTTTTTTTATTGCAATATTTTTCCAACTAATCTTTATTTTCAAGAACATACTGTATGCTAGCAATAATACAGAATCAATGACACGCTTTTCAAATTTCACTACAAAGCATATGATGAGTTATGTGGTATACAGATTACAGCGATCACAGATTTGAAGCGGCTGGAGCCGTCAGCTTCCGAGCAAAGACTGCATAAGATACAAATCTGGGGCTTGAAGGAGGGCCCTAAGACATTTAAATTGAACTCTCTTAAGCTTGGCAAAACTGGAATATGGCTCTCGTTGGACTCCCCAAAGAAACTGAGCTAGTGATATAGCCACAAATAACTTTATAGCTGCTGGTACAAAATCAACTCCTTTTGAGTGGAAAAAGCGCAGAACAGCTGCTGACTTCTTTTTGGCCAACAAGGTCACATAATCGACTTGAGCTTTCCTGCTTCCTACAGTATGAAATATTGCACCTAGGGGTTTAAACATCTGAC
Source organism: Charina bottae (assembly GCA_023362775.1). Taxonomy (NCBI): domain Eukaryota; kingdom Metazoa; phylum Chordata; class Lepidosauria; order Squamata; family Charinaidae; genus Charina; species Charina bottae. The sequence goes on along the minus strand of JALMGJ010000002.1, from coordinate 123,663,375 downwards.
CCAATCAATATTGTTACCATCAATACTGCATTTGCATATCCTTGGTCTTTTAGCAAAGACCATTAATTTTTACCTTTTGGTAACTAACTCGAAGGTGAGTAGTGGCACAATATTAAGAGTCCTTAAGGCTTCCCTAAGGCCCAGAAGATACTGCGATAGGCTCATGACTTTAATAGCGTACAGTGGGTGGGCAGGGTCCAACGCTGAAGTTAAAGGTCCAACACATTAAGACACTTAATAAATGAATTAACTGAAAAGGTAAGAGTGCTAATACACAAACCTATTTAACTTCCTTCAGTGTTGAAACTTGATTATGTAGATGATTTCGTGGGTTAATCAGGATTCTATTCTTGTGTAATTTATATACGAACAAGAAATATGTTTTTCTCATACTGTAGGATTTATCTTCATAGACTTTGCTGGTTTCAGTGACAACTTCAGATTTGATCTGAGGTTGTCACTGAAATCAACAAAGTCTATAAAGTGTTGGGCTTGATGGAATGTTTTTTACCCAGATGCAGCTCTCCAGTCAATGGTGGATTGATGAACTCTAAACCTACGTAGCTTGCTTCTCCTCTAATCTATTGTCCTGATTCAATCTTGAAATTTCCAACTTAACTGTCTAGCATAACGCTAAATAATTATGTCCAGGAGATTAATGGGTCTATAGTTAGTGCTCAGCTAGTGCACTATAGACAGTGCTCAGCACTGTCCCCCCCCCCTTTTTTTTTTTTTAGGGGTATAATACTAGCCAGTTCCCAGTCCACAGAGAACTGGGCATTTTTGTCAAAATATGTTAAAAGTGACGACACAGTAAGCCCCCATCCCCACTAATAAGCATTAGTTTTATCTAATTGTGCTGGGGCATAACCATAACTTGGACCTTTACCTCCTTTCAGTCTGTCAGTCCTTTCTTTTTTCTTTTTTTAATTTCAGAGACTGAAGCTGCCAGCAATCAGGTAATGAGCCAAGAGTAAAAGACAGAATAATAATCGCTGTGCTTGTGGATGATGTGATGAAAAATAGGCTTCCAAGACTTTTACAGACCATCTGAGGCACATCTAGGCCAAGATGACCTGTGATAATTTGTCCAAAATTGGCTGCCTCCCTAAGTAGCAACCGCCCCTTTTTGTCCTTCAAGAGTTTATCATGTTATTTTAGATCCAGAAGCACCTGAATGGTACTGGGTAGCCACCTGTGAAAATGCATTGCTTTATATGTAATATAATTCTCCCCCTATATGCTGGCACATTTTATAACATTGATGTTCATTTAATTTTCTGATATTTTGTTAGAGTTGAAAATTCAGTTATTCATACCTGTTTTTCCTTACTTGGTACTCACCAAGTACATTGAACTACAACTATGACTACCAGATCTGAGCTGCAAAAATCTTGATCACCATTAGAAGAAAGCAAAGACATAAAGAAAGAAAGAAAAACCATCTCCTTGTTGCCATCTAGCAGTCATCTGGATTTTTGCAGTTCCTGGGAATTCAGGGACATGCAGGCCAATGCAGCTGTATGGCATTTGATTGCAAAAGGCTAACTCCCTTAATTAAGTTGTGCAATTCATTAGTATGAGACAGGGTGATGGTCACTAAAACTTGGATGACTATGAAAGGAGACTGTACAAATTCACTGACGATAGGTCTATCAACAGCTGCCAGTCTTGAAGACTCAACAGAATCTCCAAATTCCGGTTAAGGAGAACAACTATGAGAGCGGGTACATCTCCATCTTCTGCTTCTAAGTTCTCCAAGGACATGTGATTGGCCCCTGGGAGAAACAAAATGCTAGACTAAGATAGGCCTTTACCTGATTCAGCAGAGCTATTCTTATGTCTTAATGTAATTCACACAACCAGTACAAGACTCTGGATAAACTGTTAGGATCAGAAGAATGATTGTTAGAGATATCTGATAAACAATGGAATAGTCTGAATTTCCAAGCAATGGTATTTTCTTCTAGCAGAGCCTCTATGACTGGGGTACATAATATTTCCACAACCATCTTCTTTGAAGTCTGACAGGTTCCCCATTTCACTTAACTTTATTGTTGTAAATATGTATTTTTAATTTGTTAAAAAATCATTTGGGACCATAGTACGCCACAAAGCAAAACGCCAGCCTCTATGATAATTTTAATTCCAATAATGTTTTAAGATCCACACAGACCCTTAAATTTAAAGTTAATAATGGTGGTACCAATCGAAGAGAATATTTGTAGCTCAGGGTTGAACTGTGGAGTCCTTGGTGCTCTCTGAGCCTTGTTTTCTTGCAAACATTTCATTGCCAGGCTAGGCAACATCTTCAGTGCAAAAAGGGAGTTGGACTTGCTCTCTGTTTATATACCATGGCTTGTCCTGCTTGTGTTGGTGGGGGTGTTGTTCTCTCCTTGGTAGTTTCTTGATTGGGCTGTTGTTTGCTGCTTGGTTGACTGACTGAATTAATAGTTCTTTGATTAGGGTATATTGTGCTGTTTGATTGTTCCTCTGGTGCTAATCCTGGTGTTAATCTTTGCATATCTGGATGTTGATTGCTGGCAAGGAGGTGTTCTGGTCTTCTGGCTTTTTTATTTTCTCTTATGAATGGTATGTAAATGTTGTTTACCTCTATGTGTCTGTTGATGGCTGCTTTGTCTGAGTGCCAAGCTTCCAGGAATTCTCTAGCATTTTTGGATTTGGCTTGGTTTAAGATGCTCACAGTTTCCCAGTTGAAAGTATGGTTGAGTCTGTCCATGTGTTGTGAGATTAAGGAGTTTTCATCGTGTCTTCTGACTGCTAGTTGGTGTTCGTGGATGCGTTCTGCTAATCTTCTGCCCGTCTGTCCTACATAGTGGCTGCTACAGTCCTTACACTGTATGTTGTAGATAACTCCTGTTTTTTCTTCTTGGGCTACTGGATCTTTTGGGTTACTTACAATGTTCTGAAGGGTTTTGGCTTGTTTATGTGCTACGGTGATGCCGTGTGGTTGTAACAGTCTATTAGTAGTTTCTGAGAAGTTTCTGATGTATGGCAGTGTAATCCTTTTCATAGCTTCTGTTGGTTTTGCTGTGGTGGGTTGAGTAGTCAGGCACTTTTTGATAAAGTTGTGTGGGTATCCATTTTGCTGGAAGATGCTATATAAGTGGTCTGTTTCCTTTTTCTGGTGTTCTGGGTTGCTGCAGTGTGTTTGTGCTCGTCTGAATAGTGTTCTTACACAGCTCCTCTTGTGGGAGGTTGGGTTATTGCTTTGGTAGTGGAGCACTTGGTTAGTGTGGGTAGATTTCCGGTAGACTTGTGTTTCTAGAATGCCATCATTTCCTCTACTGATGAGGATGTCCAAGAAGGTAGTGTGTTGTTGTTTTCTTCTTCCCTTGTGAATTTTATTCCTTTGAAGATATTGTTGATGGTTTCATGTGTTTCCTCCAGTTGTTCCTTTTTTATTATGACGAAGGTGTCATCTACATACCGGATCCATACTTTGGGTTGTATGTGTGGGAGTGCTATCCTTTCTAGACGTTGCATTACTATCTCTGCTATGAGTCCTGAGAGTGGTGATCCCATAGGTGTTCCTTTGATTTGTTGGTATATTTGTCCATCAAACTGAAAGTAGGTGGTGAGGCAGAGGTTGATGAGGTCCATGATTCTGGGTATTTTGATCTTGGTATATCTAGTGAGGTCAGGTGTGTTGCGTAGAACTGCTGCCATGGATTCAATCGCTAGTGCTTGGTCTATGGATGTAAACATCATATAACATGCAGTGACATCAAATGACACCATAATTTCATCTTCATCTATTTTTAGGTCTTTGATTTTCTGGAGGCACTGTAGTGGAGAGTTGATAGAGTATTCGCTCTCCTCTGTGAGATGCCCAAGTTTTCTTGTAAGTTCTTTAGCTATGTTGTATGTGGGGGTCCCTGGAAACAATATAATTGGACAGAGCGGTATGTCGGGCTTGTGTATTTTGGGGTGTCCGTAGAAGCGTGGGATGATGGGTCTGCTGCTTTTCATTCGCCTCTGTTCTTCTTTTGTAATTTGACCTTTCTTGGTTAGGTCGTTGAGGATTCTTTTGACCTGGTTGTCTAGTTTCTGTATGGGATTGGTGTTTACTGGGGTGTAGGTTTCTTTGTCCTCAAGTAAATCTTTGGCTTTTTGTATATATTGCGGTCTGTCCATAATGACGGTGGTGCGGCCTTTGTCTGCTGGGAGGATGATGTTTGTTTGATCCATCTTTAGGTTTTTGAGGGCTGCTCTGTCCTCTGCTTTCAGTTGGTTCTGAAATAATGGTGGTGGCTGCAAAAACAACTTGAATCAGTTTCCTGTCTGAGAAACTGGGCATTTTTTTCAGATTAACTACACCCATTCTGGCAGTCATTTTAAGAAACTCACCTCAATGTACCTTCAAAACTCCAAATCTATGTATTAGCACAAAAATACTCTCTAGATTTTAGGTAAGTAACCTGTGGCCTTCCAAATGCTATTGGCCAGTAATATGTGCCCATAAGACCTGGGGCTGTTGGAAGTTTGGAATTCAGCATCTGGGAGGTCAGTTATTGCTTAGCCCTTCCGTTACATGCATATTAAGAGAAACTGTGGGTTTCCTCCTATTTCCAAAGGATCTGATTTTTGAGAAGTAACTAAGTATATGTTTCATCCTGAGTTATTCAAAGGTGATGGCCCTCCAGCTTCTTGCATACTGTATGTACTTTGGTTATTTAATGAAGGGTTGAATGGTATAGAGGGAAAGCCAGCCAAAGTAAACCATGAAGTTGCTCCTCGATGTATATCTGCCATGTTCCTGATTCCTGTGAACAGAAGTAACCCTACAGTATTCTTGTTCATTGTCATGGGGAAGTTTAAAATAGCCCACAGTAGTTCAAGGATATTACAAGGCACACCAAAGTAGTTATTTCCCAACCAAGTGTTTCCCAGATAGTTTTACGGTATGGCCAATAGCAATACTGGCTAGGAATCTGGAGAACTGTAGTCCCAAAACACCAGATTGGGTAAGGCACCATGTGGCATTGTAGAAATAAATGTATATATAACCCTGGTTTGTCACCAATAACATCCAAGGGGAATTTCATGTTTGAAGTTAATAATTATGAATATCATAAAAATAACTGCAGTTATGTTCAGCTGCTTCAACTTGGCATGCATCATTTTTATGCAAATGTTGTGTAATGAATGTTAATTACAACTAGTTGAAATATACAAATTGGAACACAGCCTCTGGATATCATGTGTTGCCAATATGATTCTCGGAGTTGATCAAGTTCTTTTTCCCTGGATGAAAAAAGTGAAGAAAGTAATGCTGCAAAAAGGAAGTCTGAGCAATTTATTTGGATTTAGCCTACAAACAGAGTTTTAGAAAATCTGACTTGCTCAAGCATCTTCCAAACCATCTCCATGCTTTTAGGGGGAACTCAAAGCTAATGAGAACCAAAGTATAAACCAGATTTTAGCAGGATCTACCATTGAGAAAGAATGTCCACTGATGTCTGTATTTTAAAAATTGGCTTAGATGTATTTCTAGATTGCATGTGTTGTTCTTAGCCTTCCCAAAATTATATGCTTTGAATTAATACATAATTAGACACACATTCCACTTTAAGTTGCTGACTGATTTTAATGAGCATATTTGCAAGAATCACTCTGTGAACCCAACTGCTAAACTCTGATAGATCAAGATGTTTATTGTAAAGAGAGATCAGAGTGTGGGGCAGATGGAATGTTGTTTTTCCTAACTAGGTTTGCTCCATCACAATAGTTCTTAGAATTATACAGCAAATACAGGCCTAAGATAAGAGCATCGGTGATATGTGTTTGAAATCTATTAAGCCCACTTTTTCATCTTTTTTGTGGTTAGAAACAGGATTGTTGTTGTTCAGTCGTTTAGTCGTGTCCGACTCTTCGTGACCTCATGGACCATAGCATTCCAGGCCTTCCTGTCCTCCACTGTCTCTCGGAGTTTATTCAAATTCATGTTCATTACATCGGTGATGCTATCTAACCATCTCATCCTCTGCCGTCCCCTTCTCCTTTTGCCTTCAGTCTTTCCCAGCATCAGGGTCTTTTCCAGTGAGTCCTCTCTTCGCATTAGGTGGCCAAAGTATTTGAGCTTCAGCTTCAGTATCTGTCCTTCCAATGAGCAGTCAGGGTTGATTTCCTTTAGGATTGACTGGTTTGACCTCCTTGCAGTCCAAGGGACTCTCAAGAGTCTTCTCAAGCACCACAGTTCTAAAGCATCAATTCTTCAGCGCTCAGCCTTCCTTATGGTCCAACTCTCACAGCCATACATCACTACTGGAAAAACCATAGCTTTAACTATAGGGACCTTTGTCGGCAAGATTAGCAGCTTCTAAAATGAGGATGGCCAAGAATGGTAATCTAATCAGTTAAAGATAGTGGGGCAGCATTCCACAACATGGTACTCTCCAAGTAACTCAGCCAGTATATGGAAGCTTTTCCTCTGCAGAGTGTCACAAAAAACGAAAGAGTCATTTGTGTTGTAAATCACATCAGTTTAATAGGACAATAAAATAAAACCCAATATACTCAGGCAACAAGTCTAGGGTCAGGAATGAGTAATTTCCAGCCCATGAAGACTCTCCACCTGGTCCACTGAAGCCTTGGTAGAAATCTTAATCTACTCCCAAAAGCCTGAAAGGAGAGAGTGGAATCTATGGAAAGATTTGGTTTCTTCCCTCACTAGATTATTTGTATGCTTCCCTGCACATAGCTGCCTCTTCCTGTAAGCACAGAGAAAATGTAGTAACGCGAGCCATGGAGAAAGACATCATGTCTCTTCCTCCATGGCCAGACCTTTCTGGATTTCTCTCTGTGTTCTCGAAAGAAGAGTCCCCTCACTGCAAGGTGTACACGAGTGGTGTGTAAGTGAATGAAGGTGGGTGAGCCCTACCCACTATGAGCTGTGGACTTGAGCTATTAAAAGATGCACTTCAGGGCACATGAAGATTCTCCACCTGTGCCATAGAGCATGTCCTCAAATTTTCTGCAACGTGTGAAGCTGTCCAGCAGATACGCATGATTATCTCAGCAAGTGAATAATGTTGAAACTTTAATAATTGCTGGTGAAATATCTAAGTAGGTCCTGACACACAAGAGAGAGTAATTGATAACCACCAAAGTAAATAAAATGTGGTTTCCACCTGACACAATGAAGGAGCAATTTGAAAGCAAACACAATTCGGTTTGCCGTAATTGAATTAAGAAGTAGAACCATGTGATTCCCTGATTAGAAAATGTAAACAGAACTTCCACAGCCCGATTTACATGGACCTCTTAAATGGCCAAAGGGGAGGACTCTACACTTCCTCTTACTCTCTTCATTTTGGCTGTCAAAATTTCAGAGACATGTTTAAATGACTCATAAGAAGATAAGAAACACCAAACCCACATCAAAGGCATTTAAAACTTTTAAGAAACATTCTAGTCTCTGTTCTATTCTTAAGATGCCAGAAGCAAATTTGTGGATGTCTTAATACTACCCTACTTTAGTTTTACAAAGTAAGTTCCCCTGGCACCTTATGTACCTCAGATCAAAAGATTACCCTGAAGTGTGCATTTCAATTGTTACTTTAAAAAATGGTTGGGGAAGCTCTCTTCAAATGTAGCCATGAGAACCAAGTAACAAAAACAACCTACCTCACTCTACGCTTAATACATGCACAGACACACACATACCTTTGCATCTTTAAAGTTCATTCTAAATACTTAACTGTCGTCGTTTTTCTTCAGAACTGATTGTATCACCGCAAGTAGGTAGAAATGATTATTTTGATTTTTGGTGATACCAGATGATAAAATGAAGATTTTTTTAAAAAAATTATGGAATAAATTTGAAAACTGGATGATGTGCTAGAGATACTGCCTATTAGTCTCTACAACATCTGGTGGCTGAGCAAAATCCCTGGCTTTATATTTAAAGGGCCCGGAAGTGTCCCTGAGAGCACATTTCCAAATGTGGCTAAGTAACGAGACACAGAGAGATCTTGCTTTGCTACTTGAAGTACAACCCATCCCTGATCAGATGTAATATGGTTAGTTCAGTCAACAAGAATGTTACATAAGTCTGTAAGTTAGTAAGATAGTTCCTGCCATGCATCTTCAGCAAAAGCCTGCGTTTCTCTTGCTTCCTTCTCTAAGGACTTATGGATTTCCTCAGCATAGGAAGATTTGTTCTTACTATAGGGTAATGTGGATGCTGGCAGATAGCCCCTACGTTGCTCCCAAAGTGCTCAGCTGGTATCTCTATAAGGTGCCATCAAGCCAGGTCTAACCACTAATGATTGTATGGAAAAATGTCTACCATGCTGTCCTGTCCATGACAATAATCCATAGTTCATACAAGGTTATTCACATAATCTCCTTGATCATTGGCCCCATCCATTCCTCTTATTTGTCGTCTTCTATTTTAGATCACATGCCCAAAGTTTACATATGAACCTGCTTGCTGATCATCACCTCAACAGACCAGCTGGTCTCCATATTCCATCCAGGACAGATGGGCTGTTTCTTCTTGCAGTCTACAGTCCTCCTACAGACAATGTACTCATCATCTCCAAATCCATAACTAGAAGGGTTTTCATCTCCTTTCCCTCATTCTCTCTCAATGTCCAGGATTCATGGTCCTACATTACCATGGGAAAAACCATTACATTTACTATTCTGATTCTTACTGTCATAAAAATATTATCTTTATTTATTTATTTTTCAAATTTATATAACCACCCATCTCACAAACAAGTGACTTTGGGTGGCGTACAAAGAGCTAAAAACAATAAATAAATACATTAAAAATATTAAAACCCAACTAAAACTAAGAATAAAAGATGAAGGGATCTTAAAATAGAAATAATCTCATAGAAATATTGTCTTTTTGTTCAAGTTTGTCATTGCCTTCCTCCCTTCTCCAACATGCTATCAATCTTTATCAACTGTTGAGCCAAAGAAAACAAAACTATGCACCTCCTTCACTTCTTCAGTTAACCGTAAGTTGTGAATTCATTAATAATTACGCACACACTTTCTCTTTTAAAGAATGGTGGCAGGAATGCTTCAAAGTGAAAGGTTGGCATCTAGCCACCTGTTATTTTACTCCCCAGATGGACCTAGAAAGCCATTTAAGAAGCAAAGAAGGTACTGTAGGTATCTGGAAGCCAAGGCTTTGCTCTGAAGCGTTTTCAGGCATGCAAAAAAGAAAGGAGGAGCTGGATAGGCAGATCTCATTTGTTGTTGTTGTTCAGTCGTGTCCAACTCTTCGTGACCCCATGGACCATAGCACACCAGGCCGTCCTGTCCTCCACTGTCTCCCGGAGTTTGCTCAAGTTCATGTTCATTGCATCTCATTACCACTACCTAAGAAGGAAAGGCTCTTGGGAATGGCAGTGAATCAAGCAGGAGAGAGGTGGGGATGACTTGAGGGAATGGAAAAAGGAAGCTGGGAGACCAAGATAGGGCTGCAACAACCCAGGGAGACTGCAAAAGCAATAGGAGGAGTGGCATGCCTGGCAGAAAGCCCTCCACTTGTTTGTGTGCATGTGAACGTTTTGGGAGCGTTTGAAAGTGAAAGAGAGGAAAAATCAAAGACTGGGATGGTGGGATCTGGTATGCTGGATGAAAGAGAGAAGAAGAGTGTGGTCCTAAGAGGACCATGCATTTAAAGCGCTGAAATGGGTGCTTAGCCCATACCTTTAGCAATGCAGTCAAGACTTGGGAAAAATTACTTGCTTGTTAATTTCAACCATTTATCTTTCAGTGAAATGGTCTTCTGCAGGAGTATTTTTCTAACCCAAATCTCCCCTCCCCCCCTTACTGTGGATGCTTTTTGCTTTTGCAAAATTCTTGCTACAGGTAACTTTTACATGTGGAACTCCACGGGGGGGGGGAGTGTTAAGAAAAAACTAAAATAGACCTTCCCCTCTATAATTCCTCCCAGAAGAGTTCAGCTGCATTAAGGCAATGGCCCATCTAATCCAGCATTTGGTGTCACACAATTGCCAGCCAGATGCTTTTAGGAAGCTCACAAACGGGGACCGGCGGGCTGCTGCTGAAGAGTTTGTTCTAGAAGCAGCGGATCATTCTTCCTCGATTTGTCCAGCTACTTTTAAAACTAATTAAACTGGTGGCCATCCCCACATCTGACAGCAACGATTTCTACATTTTAAGTATGCATTGTACAACGAAAATCTCCTTTTTTGGAACCAAGATGGAAAGCAGAACTTTTGTCAGCAAAAATGAAGAATTACTAATAAGTCACTTCTTAGCAAACCTCAGGCAATTCTGAAATTCTGAGCCAAGCTTTCTTCATCCATCATGAATTGTTTATGGGGAAAAAAAATCAGAAGGTTTTAATATGAAAGCTCTGAAAGACCTAGCAAAATCTGCATGGCTTCTCCAGCTTAAAAGTTCAGGCTTAAAAAAGGAAAGGCTGAAAACAGTTCACTTTCTCCTTTTTTCTCCTAGTGCTTAACTTCACTATAAACTCTTAAACTTCAATATAACACAACAGCACTGAAGACAGATGCATTCTTTTACTGTGACATTATTAGCAATAGATTTTTTTTAATATGACACTGAAAGGTAGAGGGGTGATGAGAGTAATTTACTTTTATTTATTCTTTTAATTATTAATTCAACTGATATGATTGCCCATTCACCAAGCAACTCTGGGAAGCTAACAAGGAAGGCTTAAAAAGTCACAACGTAAGAACAACAATGGGAATATAAAATCCATGCCACCTCAGGAACAAAACAACCAGAGGGGAGGGCTCATACCCCATCCTGCTCAGCGCCTGGGGGGGAGAACTACGTCTTCAGGGCCTTCTTAAAGGCTGGCATGGTTGGGGACAGCTGAATCTTGGGGTGAGGCGCTGTTCTAGAGGGCAGGCGCTGTAACTGAGAAGCCATGCCTCCTGAGTCCCATCAGGTGACACTGTTCAATGGATGGGACCTGGAACACACCAACCCTGCCAGTTCTTGTAGGATGGGCAGAGATAATTGGAGACAGATGGTCCTGCAAATATCCAGGCCCTGTGCCATGTAGGATTGGACATAAGGTGAGGCAGGTTCAAGTCCAGCCTTACTCAGGGAACCTCAGTGGTGAGTTTGCGGCAGTCACTATCATTCAGCCTGACTTATTTCGCAAGTTGTTTTAGTGGAGTTAAGATTGAAGGAGAGAGTACTACGCAATCCAAAGATGACAACTACTATGACCACTAACAACATGAGAAGACTACTAAATCAAGCATGGCTTCAACGTGAATATTTAGCAGCATTTCAGCCCTATAACAGAACCTGCCTGTGCAACCTGCATTTCAGGTGGAATGTTCACCACTTTAGACGCTGGATCAGTTGTCCAGCCTTGCTCTTTCCTTCAAGTCCTTCCTTTTCCTGGAGGAAATAAATAAGCATTAGTCCTGCAACAGATGCTAAGAGAGGTCTGCAAATCTACTGTATTCTCTTCCCACATTCAAAGTACCATTTTTGTTGTTCAGTCGTTTAGTCGTGTCCGACTCTTCGTGACCTCATGGACCATAGCACGCCAGGCCTTCCTGTCCTCCACTGTCTCTCGGAGTTTACTCGAATTCATGTTCATTACATCGGTGATGCTATCTAACCATCTCATCCTCTGCCGTCCCCTTCTCCTTTTGCCTTCAGTCTTTCCCAGCATCAGGGTCTTTTCCAGGGAGTCCTCTCTTCGCATTAGGTGGCCAAAGTATTTGAGCTTCAGCTTCAGCATCTGTCCTTCCAATGATCAGTACCATACTTTAAGCTTAATTATAGCAAGGTTGTTCTCAAATACTGTGTCTGATTTCTCAAATACTGTGTCTGAGATGTGTCATGTTGCTTCTCTGTAACTTTTCTATAAAGAGATTATGCATTACAGCCTTGACATCCAGTATCTCCTTGATGGTTTGTTTACTACTAAAAGTTAAGAACAGTTTAAAAAGAGGGAATGGTAGAAGAGAGAACCAAAGATTCCAATATATTATGAGCTTATGTGACATTTTAAAATATAGAATTCATTTTATATTGAAAAAAGAATCATGAATTCCATTTGGTTCTATCAAACTATGATGCCCTGGGAAAAGGAACAATCTCTTCATTCCCTTCAGTTTCACAGAAAGCCCATATAGTACAATTAAACATGCTGATCGACTCAGACAGGACTGCAAAGTATTTTTTCCAATACTGTAGATTCTGCATAAAAATATTATCAAGGTATTAATGGAATAATGTCTCCCAGTACTACTTTCTTGGTTTTGATAGGATACACACAACTTTCCAAGATGTCATTGAACAACCAGTAAATCTCAACTTTCATAAATTTCTTTTGGAGCCCAGCAACAGTGCACTTCATTTTACATCCTTATTAGGATCAGTAGTCCATCCCCATTAGCATATAAAAGAATATAAAAACAGTTAAATATATGATAACCAGGATCACATTATTTGATGACATGTCTTGACTGCTGCCATGGAAAATGTGGCTACAATATTAGTGAAGTTATCATTAGAATCAGAAACGTAGAAACTGTGTGCGCCAAAGATCTGTCTATCTGGGATGTTGTTGCAAGATAGGAAGAATAAATGAGTTCCTTAGATACCTACTGTATAAAATTACAATACAACTTGTAGTGTATTGTAGTCCGTTCGAGTAAGGGGGACAACAGTGCACTTCAGGACAAAAGCCTCTATGACATCAATGTGTTAGAGAATTTAGACATTTCTCTCCATAGTGTGTCTGGGTCAACAAGTGACTATTTCCAAGAAAACTAAGGAAACTGTACATAAGCATGACGAAGTCTGATAGTTGAATTGCTCTCAAAGATAGGTGCTTCCTGGCCGAACAGATAAAACTACACTGACTTTCTCCAGTACTGTGCATGCATTTTTTTGTTCCGAATCCACTCAGAGATACTTTTCTGCAATTTTGTCTAGGTTGGCCTTAAACATCAGATTGTTTTGTGCTGTTGTTTTTCTAGTTATTTCCCTCCATAAGACAGGCTGAAACCATGTTGCAAGTCTTGTAAGCAGTTGCACAATTAGACTGCAGCCCGGAAGGTCCTTAGGTTAAGATCGGTTAAGTTACAAGTATATTTTGTAAGAATGGGAGCATGCGTTCCACTTCCCTCCTTGGATGTATTTTCAGGAGCTAATAAACAAGTGCAGAAAGCTTTTCTGAAATCTGGAGAATAAAAGGCTCAACTGAAGGATGGGGAGAAGTATATAAAGGTTTAAACTACCTATTTTACCTATTTGTGTTTTATTCATTTATGCATATATTCATTATGTGTGTTTGTGTCTATCTATCTATAGATATATATAAAGATAGAGCGAGAACCTTTCTTTTTTTGAAAAGTAACACTCTTTGGAATTATATCCTACTTTGGAATGTGGGTAGGAATCAGAGTGGACGCTGCTCCCATATGCTGTCTTGGCAGGATCGAAGGAATGACTGGTTCTTATGTCTCCATGTGGGTATGACCTAACATGTTAATCATTTCTTCATTTCATAAACATTTATTTTATTTAATTGGGAGTGTGTGTTATGGAGAATAAGTAAAGAGATGGACACTGTCATTTACAGAGTTGAGGAAAACCAGTTGACGTGACTACCATGTCCAGAAGGAACCTCAATAGACCTCTCAGCTTTTCCTTCTGAGTGATCCCCAAATATGGTAGATCATCTATTCCACTCATGTTAAAATTCTAAAAGTTCAAAATCTAGGGATGCTTGTGTAAGAGAATACACAGTATGATAATCTCAGAGGAAAGGGGCTATCTAAATATTAATTTAAACTCTTCTTGATTTATAAAATAGGCACCCCCCAAAATATGTCTGAAGTAATGTACACTGACTTCTCCTTGAAATATTTTTATTTATTTATTTAATTTCAATCCCACCTTTTATTATTTTTTATAAATAACTCAAGGCGGCAAACATACCTAATACTCCTTCCTCCTCCTATTTTCCCCACAACAACAACCCTGCGAGGTGAGTTGGGCTGAGAGAGTGACTGGCCCAAGGTCACCCAGCCGGCTTTCATGCCTAAGGCGGGACTAGAACTCTCAGTCTCCTGGTTTCTAGCCCAGCACCTTAACCACTAGACCAAACTGGCTCTCTTTGAAACATTATGAGCCACATCCCACTAAACTTCTGCAGCATTTTTCCAACATTGAGGTGAAGGCTAAAAAGACTAAAAAGTGTTAAGTCCATCTGCAACCTCAAGAATTAGTGGATTCTTGATTACAAGCAAACAAACTATGGAATGTATTACTTGCTCAGGGCTAGACCTCAAGTGTGAGATAACCCAATTCTGACCCTTACCACGGCTTTCCCTAACCTGCTGCCCCCAGATATGTTGAGACTACAGTTGCCAGGCGGTATGGGCCATTAGCCATGGTGGCTGGGAATTCTGGGAGCTGTAGTCCGGACACATCTGCAGGGCAGCGGGTTGGGGGACGGCCGATTAGAGTTACATTAAAAACGTTTTAGCTTAAAAGGAAAAGACGAAATAGGTCCTCCGAATTATGGGTCTGACTACTTTGAAACTTTAATGTTTTCCTTCGGAAAACTGGAGGCCGGGGAAGAACTTAAGTAGCTCCACCGCTTTCCAGGCTGCCTTGAGCGCTTTGTTCTCCACGGGGTTGCTAAGTGCCTCTTCAATGGCACGCTTGTGCGTTTGTTGGTTTTCTTTTTCAAGAAAATGAATTATACCTTGTTTCCCACCATCGCTCATCCTATCCAACACCAGCGGGGCTTCCCTCGCTTCCGAGCAGCCTCGTATTCCAGCAACCAACAGCGTTCGAGTTTTCCCAGCCTTCCTGATTTCGAAACATTCCCTCTCCAAGTCGTCTTACCTGGCCGCAGTCCTGGGGCAGATGGGCGAATCCGCCGTGTAGTAGCGTCCGAGGAAAATGACAGAGAGAGCTAATCCTATCAGGAACAAAAGGCAGAGCCTCTTCCTCCGGGGAGAACCCATTCAGGAAAGAGGACCCGCAGGGGGGAAACGCGCCGCCTGCACCGCGGGGACTCGTTCAGTCAGCTGGAGCACCCTAACTCTGACGAGGGAAGAAATCAAGTCACCTTCACTCTCCAGCGACACCCCCCCCCCGGCTCCCAAACAGCGGAGCGCTTTATCTTCTCCCTCCTCCTCGCTCTTTTGAAAAGTTACGGAGCTGCGCGGCGCTGCGGAGCTCAGCGGAGAAAGGTCTTCCGGAGCCCGCGCCGACTTTGTCCTCGCCTAGTTTTTTCCTGCCTTTCCATCTGTTGCTCGCTGCCGATGCACCTTCGAATGGTAGCTAAGGAGAGCGAGAAAAGGGGGGGGCGGGGCGGGGGGACGCTGCGCCTGAGTAACTGGTTCGGACTTGTTTGCAGGGTGTGGGACGCGACGCTTCGGTTAATTGTGAGCAGATTACATAGACATTCCTCCCGAAGTCCTTCCGAAGTCCGTTCTCTTCTTTAACGTCGACCTTGGAAGATTATTACAATAAAATAAATATTTGACTGGGATAAACCGGGGCTTTGCTAGAGTCACAGTTTAGTTCGGTTTTAGAGAAGTACCCACACATTGCACGAAGCCATCCAAGGCACAACTAGTCTCGAAGTCTCGGGTACATCCGGAAGGGAAAAGACGGCTCCGTCCACCTGCAGCGTGAATTAACCCAACTTCTCTGCTATAATGCGCGAAGGTGCGGTGGGAAAAAGGCAGTGGAGAAACTCTTTTGATAGGTTGTTTAGTGGCATGGCCAATCCAATACTACTGGCTCGGCTTGCCCAAACAAGCAGTGACTAGAAGCCAATAGCAAACAGTGGCCCCATGGGGGGGGGGGGCAAAGTTGAGTGGGTAAATAGAGGGATCTTCTGCCAATCTCAAAATGCTGAAGACCCTATGAGCCTATCAGTACCCTGTACAAATGACCAATAGGAGAGTGCAAAGAAGATCATTCATTTTGCCCCAGTTCGAGCTGCCACCTGGCTTGGAGCAACAACCACACCTAGCAGAAAAAAGCTGCTCCTTCCAACCTTGTTTTTAAATCATGGGTGCATTTGGTTGGTTGCAAAACCAAACCAAACGCCACCCTTGGGGCCTTACTATGAGGGGAAACTGGGTGCAAAACCATCTTTCTTCGTGCATTTATAAAAAGGTTTGCAATCTGCGAGGAAATTATGGCATACTAGCCATTTTGCAAATGGATGCATGCTCCAATTGCCGTAGCTATAGTTGCGTCATTCTGAGTTCGGAGAGAGGGGGAAATACATTATAAACAGCAGGCCCAGGAGGTGAATATCCATGGAGAGAGAGATAAATCTAATCAATAAATAATAAATAGTAGTTAGAATCCAAGGGTCAAGGGGCCGAGTGAAGCAACAATTTCCACCAATTGGGAAAACAGGAGAGATGTGCAAAACACTCTTCCGGGAATGTGAGATTCTGCATGTGTTTGGCAGATCTCTAGATGATAATAGATCACCTAGAAACTCAGCAGAGCCACCACGTTGCAAAGAAATACAAATAAAGTGTTTCAAATAAACTGCAATGGAACCCCACCCTTCAAAAAATCCATCCAATGCTGTGCAATCACTCAGGGCTAGAGCTGGTTCCAAACCTGTGCCAAGGGTGTTGTCTGGAGGCATTCTTAATACTGCCTAAGGGGTGGAACCTTAAACAGGCCAGCTGAGGGGCTGCGTTCTTCTATCCTCTATAACGGAGCTTTCCAAACTTTTCATGTTGGTGACACACTTTTTAGACATGCATCATTTCGCGACACACTCTTACAGCAGGGAACAAGGCAGGCACTAGGACCTGCACGGAATCACAGCAGGTTTGGAGGCAGCAAGGCACAAGGCAGGCACTAGGACCTGAATGGAATCCTGGCAGGGCAGGTTTGGAGGCAGCAAGGCACAAGGCAGGCACTAGGACCTGAATGGAATCCTGGCAGGGCAGGTTTGGAGGCAGCAAGGCACAAGGCAGGCACTAGGACCTGAATGGAATCCTGGCAGGGCAGGTTTGGAGGCAGCAAGGCACAAGGCAGGCACTAGGACCTGCGCAGAACCTGGCAGGGCAGGTTTGGAGGCAGCAAGGCACAAGGCAGGCACTAGGACCTGCGTGGAATCCTGGCAGGGCAGGTTTGGAGGCAGCAAGGCACGAGGCAGGCACTGGGACCTGTGCGGAATCCTGGCAGGGCAGGTTTGGAGGCAGCCAGGCACAAGGCAGGCACTAGGACCTGTGTGGAACCCTGGCATGGCAGGAGGCAGCAAGGCACAAGGCAGGCACTAGGACCTGCACGGAATCACAGCAGGTTTGGAGGCAGCAAGGCACAAGGCAGGCACTAGAACCTGCACAGAATCCTGGCAGGGCAGGTTTGGAGGCAGCAAGGCACAAGGCAGGCACTAGGACCTGCGTGGAATCCTGGCAGGGCAGGTTTGGAGGCAGCCAGGCACAAGGCAGGCACTAGGACCTGTGTGGAACCCTGGCATGGCAGGAGGCAGCAAGGCACAAGGCAGGCACTAGGACCTGCACGGAATCACAGCA
Source organism: Charina bottae (assembly GCA_023362775.1). Classification (NCBI taxonomy): domain Eukaryota; kingdom Metazoa; phylum Chordata; class Lepidosauria; order Squamata; family Charinaidae; genus Charina; species Charina bottae. The sequence goes on along the minus strand of JALMGJ010000002.1, from coordinate 123,645,829 downwards.
GGTTTGGAGGCAGCAAGGCACAAGGCAGGCACTAGGACCTGCGTGGAATCCTGGCAGGGCAGGTTTGGAGGCAGCAAGGCACAAGGCAGGCACTAGGACCTGCGTGGAATCCTGGCAGGGCTCGGAGGCAGCAGCTGCCGCGACACACCCAGACACTGCAGCAGACACACTAACGTGTCGCAACACACAGTTTGGAAAGCTCTGCTCTATAATATATCAGGAAGCATGGTGGCACAGTAATCCAGATAAGTGCTGTGGCATTGCCATCATCGCTCTTACTTTAGTTCTATCAATCTTGCATTTAAAAGTTTTCCAGTGATGATAATAATAATAATAATAATAGTAATAATAATAATAATAATAATAATAATTTATTAAACTTGTATGGCACCTGGCCATCATAACAAATTGTGGCAAGTTCTTGGTGGTATGGGGATACCAAGTCATCTTGTCTGCCTCCTGAGGAATCTGTATAACGACGAAGTAGCAACGGTAAGAACAGAGCACGGAACAACGGACTGGTTTAAGATTGGGAAAGGAGTACGGCAGGGCTGTATACTCTCACCCTACCTATTCAACCTGTACGCAGAACACATCATGCGACGTGCTGGGCTTGAGGAATCCAAGGCTGGAGTTAAAATCGCTGGAAGAAACATTAACAATCTCAGATACGCAGATGATACCACTTTGATGGCTGAAAGCGAGGAGGAGTTGAGGAGCCTTATGAGGAAGGTGAAAGAAGAAAGTGCAAAAGCTGGGTTGCAGTTAAACCTCAAAAAAACCAAGATTATGGCAACCAGCTTGATTGATAACTGGCAAATAGAGTTAGAAAAAGTGGAGGCAGTGACAGACTTTGTATTTCTAGGCGCAAAGATTACTGCAGATGCTGACTGCAGCCAGGAAATCAGAAGACGTCTACTTCTTGGGAGGAGAGCAATGGCAAATCTTGATAAAATAGTTAAGAGCAGAGACATCACACTGACAACAAAGGTCCGCATAGTTAAAGCAATGGTATTCCCCGTAGTAACCTATGGCTGCGAGAGCTGGACCATAAGGAAGGCTGAGCGAAGGAAGATAGATGCTTTTGAACTGTGGTGTTGGAGGAAAATTCTGAGAGTGCCTTGGACTGCAAGAAGATCAAACCAGTCCATACTCCAGGAAATCAAGCCAGACTGCTCACTTGAGGGAATGATATTAAAGGCAAAACTGAAGTACTTTGGCCACATAATGAGGAGACAGGATACCCTGGAGAAGATGCTGATGCTGGGGAAAGTGGAAGGCAAAAGGAAGAGGGGCCGACCAAGGGCAAGATGGATGGATGATATTCTGGACTCAACCATGGGGGAGCTGGGGATGGTGATGGCTGATAGGAAGCTCTGTCGTGGGCTGGTCCATGAAGTCACGAAGAGTCGGAAGCGACTGAACGAATAAACAACAAATGTCACCTGACTCCCAACAACTCTGGGTGACTGTAACAACAGAACTGATTTCATTATAGGGTTGCTTTGTTTCCTTGCTTCTAAATTTCTCATGTTTGCACCTTCAAACAAAAGTCCCTTCCAAAAATTAGGGGAAAATAAAGTGTGTGTGTGTATGTGTGTACATGTACATGTGCGTATGCGTATGTATAATAATCAAGGTAGCATACACAGGACTTTTTCCTACCCCAGCCCTGTTGGATAGGTTGGGCAGATAAATATCAGGTCTCCGTGGCTGAAGCAGGACTTGAACCTGGGCCTCTCAAGTCTTCGTCTAACACCTTCACCACCGCACCACAGTGGCGGTCAGAATTCTGTCCACAGCCTTCCCCAACCTGGTGCCCTCCAGATGCACTGGATTATAACTCTCATCCGTAGTAAGCATGGCCATTGGTAAGAGGAGCTGTAGTTCAGGACTATGAGTACCAAACTGGGAAGGGCACCCTATAAACTATGGGGGGGGGGGGAAACATCCAGTGCTCTAAGGAGGGTCAAACCCACCCTCCAATTCTTCCTAAGGAAAACTGAAGGCTTCACCTGCAGCTCGCGTAACAATGGTGTTACATGTGTCCATTATGGGACCTCCAAGATGGTTCGTGCAGCTGCATTCTGGATCAGCTGAAGCTTCCGGATGCTCTTCAAGGGTAGCCCCTTGTAGAGCGCATTACAGTAGTCTATACGGGAGATAACCAGGGCATGAGTGACCGTTCGAAGGGCCTCTCGTTCCAGGAAAGGTCGTAACTGGCGCACAACACAAAGTTGTGCAAAGGCCCTCCTGGCCACGACTGCCACCTGCTCTTCGAGCAGGAGTTGCGAGTCCAAGAGGACCCCCAAGTTACGCACCGGGTCTGTCTGGGGCAGTGCTACCCCATCCAGAACTAAAGATGACAATTTCCTAGATATCGAGGAGCCATTAATCCACAGCCATTAAAGAGAAATGATTATTAAAGAGAAAATAATCCAGCATAGAGATGGATCAGTCTTACTAAAATAAAATCCATACTGTTTCTATAAAGATAACTCCTGGCTCAGTCACATTTTAGAGTTCTCACTAGAGAGTCAACCAACGTGTGTACAACTGTTCTTGCAGACGTTTACTTCCATTTTCAATAGCCCGTTGGTGAGATTCCTCATCAAAGGCACCCAGACAAAACCTTGGGGTGAGTGGAGAAGCCCTCACATGGACTGGTGACTTGTTCAAGAACAGGAAGCAGAAAATGGGCACATACAAAGAAATACAATCACACGAAATCAGCATTGGAACTAGTTTTAACTTGTTAGGGATGACAGATAACCAGGAACACTGACACCACCAAATTATTTAGGAGAGTTTAATCGAAAGGGAATATTGACACACTCCAAAAGAATTTGTCATGCAGAGTTACGTTGTCTGAGTTGAGTGGCCATATAAATGCTCCAAATAATAAAATAAAATAATATAAAATAAATTCTTCAAATTTGGAATGAATAAAACCGCAAATTCAATCAGTTCAATTTAGTGAAAGTAAATGTGAAAAATATAAATTTCACATACATAATGATGAAGTCTGGCTATGCTTTTGTAAAACAGGCAACATATAAGGAATTCCTAGCCAAAAATGTTAATGTTAACTTAATTTTAATGCCTTTATATGAATCAACAGTATATGTGCATGAATGCTGTTTACAGTCCTGTTCAGATGCAGGAAAGGGAACCAAAAATCCAGAGGCTTTTTGGATTTTTGAGAAAAAGGCAAGCTCCCATAAAGACATTTTGCATGGTGTGAAGTAAGTAAACAAGGGGAAATTTTCTTGAATCTCATATTTCTACCATTTCTGATTCCACATTCACTTTCATGGAAACCAGAAGATAGGAGATTCAGAACAAACTTATGGACGTATTTCTTCACACAGTTAAATTTTTACATTTATTATCAGAATTACCAATCTGGGTGGTTTTAAAAATAAATTTATGGAGGCTATAGTACTTTTCCTGATGGCTAGATAGGACCTCCAGGTTTGGATGGAGTGTGCTTCTGAATAACCATCTGCCAGGGAATGTTGTGGACATGCTCTGCTTGTTGGCTTTTCATAAACATCTGGTTGGCCACTGCAATAGCCTTTGATCTAATCCAGCATGGCTCTTAAATTCTGTGCATGTTATTCAGCAGCAGATTAGGCTGGAATAGATAATATAGCAACATACTAAGGTCTGTTCATTTTCAAGTTTCTGGAAAATCTTTTCATTAGATCTCTCAGTCTGATACTGATTCCGAATGACTTGGAATGTTGAGAGTTATAGTCCTGACATATCTGGAGGGCATTAGGCTAACTTACAACATCACATTTGAGAGGGGAGGATGTTAGACAGAGATGAAGAAGCTCCTTTTCTTCCACACTTGTATCCATAACCTAAAAAGAGATTAGATAGGGTCTCTGGAATTTTAGAACGGGACACTTTTTTTCTCCTTCTCTAGAAATGTAGCAGGACCTCCTGTTCCAGCAAATGTAGAAGTTAATGCAGACAATGGCCAATCACATATGGCAAAAGAAGCATAATGGATGTGTTTGGAGCTAAAGTGCCCTATTAAGACATCTGCATGGCATATACGTTCAGTATATAGAGCAGTGTTTCTCAACCTTGGCAAGTTTAAGGTGGGTGGACTTCATCTCCCAGAATTCCCCAGCCAGCCATGCTGGGGGAATTCTGGGAGTTGAAGTCCACCCATCTTAAACTTGCCAAGGTTGAGGAACACTGATATATAGAGACAAACAGGGAGGTTAAGATGGAGGCAGTGATTAACTTTCTTGTCCTGGAAATCAAGATCAAACATAACTTGATCAAACATCATGAAGTGAAAGTGCTGCTTTTTGATGAACAGCAATATCCAATATTCATGGCTTTCTGCCCTTGCTTTGGACAAGATCTGAGGATATAGCCTTTGGGTGCAAGTAAGGTTGAAATGGCTATCCACCTCATTGGGAGAAGATGCATACTAATAACATTCAATTTATCTACAGTCTTGAAGAAGAGGCTGTAATATTTAGCAGGGAGAAGCCTTTCTCATTCATATCTTTTGATTTCTTTTGTCCTTTTCTGGATAAAGGGTTGTCCAAGCAGAGAGCAGGGCTAGAGAAAGAAGCCATAAGCATGCAGGATGATAGTGGGGGCTGCTATCTTTAGCTTGGGTGTCAGCTGAATGAAACATCAGAGAGGTCCATGTGTAAGTGAATGTTGCTGATGTACTATAAATGCACATTCCCAAATGCATTGTGTCAAGATCTGCTTCTGAAATCAGAAAAGAAACCACAGCTCAAATACAGTATGCAGCTGCTCCACGTGGTGAGTAAGCAACACTGCAGATGTTAGCATCTCACAGTCCTTTGAGCCTTTGCCAAAGAATCATTCTGGAGCATCCCTCAAGGGGAAGCTTACCAGTGGCAGAAGTAGGCAGGAACAAGCAGGGGAAAACCTATGTAGCCACTGGTCTGTACAGTAAATATCATGCCAGGCTGCTTGTGATCATCCTGTTTCCCCCAGATCTTTCTAAGCTGGCTGGAGCAGCCAGGTTAATGCTTTGGGTAGAGATGAAACTGATGCGTTTTCTTTCTTTAAGGGGAACTGTGCTGAAAAGGGAAATCATTGGCTTGCTTGGCTACAAAGCTGCCATTGTCTTTTCCTCAACATAGGTAAAGGTTCCCCCTGCACATTTGTGCAGTCGTGTCCGACTCTAGGGGCTGGTGCTCATCTCTGTTTGTTAGCCGAAGAGCCAGCATTGTCTGAAGACGCTTCCACGGTCATGTGGCCGCATGACGTGCGCGGAACGCTGTTACCTACCCACCGAAGTGGTACCTATTCATCTACTTGCATTTGCATGCTTTCGAATTGCTAGGTTGGCAAGAGCTGGGGCGAGTGCGGGAGCTCACTCTGTCACATGGGGCTAGGGATTCAAACCTCTGAACTTGCGATCTTGCGATCGACAAGCCTGGCGTCTTACCTGCTGAGCCACCATGCCCCTTTTCCCCAACATAACCTCCCAATAATTTGCCTTTCAAAGGGCCCTTAAAACAATGTCAAAATTGTGATAAAAATAATACAAGCCTGACATCAGCTCTGGTGAGTTCTTGGAGTCCCAGGCATATGTGACTTCCATATCCTATGCCAGAGCTTTCCAAACTGTGTGTCGGGACAGTGTCTGGGTGTGTCGCGGCTGCTGCTGCCTCCAATCCCTGCCAGGATTCCGCGCAGGTCCTAGTGCCTGCCTTGTGCCTTGCTGCCTCCAAACCTGCTGTGATTCCGCACAGGTCCTAGTGCCTGCCTTGTGCCCTGCTGTAAGAGTGTGTCGCGAAATGATGCCCTGCTGTAAGAGTGTGTCACGAAATGATGCATGTCTAAAAAGTGTGTCACCAACATGAAAAGTTTGGAAAGCTCTGTCCTATGCAGACACTAAGCTTGTCCAGGGCAACCAAGGATACTCAGGAAGAGCTCTCAAGGGTTTCTTGCCCAGATCTGATGGGCTTCTGCACTTTGACATGGCTCTTGGCATTCTCTTGGTTGTTCCTTACTTACACCCTAACCATTAGAGTACTTATCATACCCCCCGTACTACTTTGTAAGCACCTCCTATTGGCAATGCAGGCCTTATAGCTGGAAGAGGGCATTTGAATCATACAGTTTTCAACAAGGGGCCAGAAGTTCCTTTCGACTAACTGCAAAAATCACATACAAAGGAAAAAATGGTCCACAACAACCTGTGGCAAGATTTACAAAGCTTATGCTCTTTCAACCCTGCTATGGAATGTGGAGCATCTGGCACTCAGGGAAGACAACGTTGCATCACAATGAGAGCCTGCAGATGTCTCCGCAGACCCTTTCAAAATCCATGAAAATGACACATGGAAAGCATGAGAGAACTGCGCAGATTTTGGTACAGCATCAAACTGAAAGTGAAAAGAGGAGAAGGCCACAAAGGAGTAGATTCAAGGAGAAACTTATGGCAACAAGAAGTCAGCCCGGGGAGACAATTCAAATCAGAGAAGAGTATTGCTGCCTTGCACATGTTGATTATTAATGCAAATTCATTTTGCATTGCATTTCTTAACCATTGGATCATCTTCAATTACCTATAAGCTGGGGCACAGCAGAGACCCCTTCCAACAGTCCTGGCTCACTCCCGTTCTCTTTTCCTCTCTTTTTCTCCAAAAAGCTATTCTTAAAGAGTAAGCTGTGTTGACCAAAACTGTGTCCATTGGCATAACATCAGTTCACTCTGAGGTGAAACACTGACCTAGTTCTGGGGACTTTCAAATGTCCAATCTGCTCTCTTTCATTTTATAGAGGATTTAAAACACAAAATTTGCAGAGCAGGCCTTAAGAGTCCCTCTTCTTCTGAACATGGACTAAAGATACTCAATTGATGGAGGGCAAAGCCTTGTCTAGCCTATATGAACTTGCAAGTGAACTTTTTACTAAAGAACCACATTAAGCTGAAACGCACTGGGTCAAGGATGCATCCAAGCTGGCACATTCAGTAGTTTTAAACTACTAGCAAGAGGCTTGTGGAAAGGGCAAATAATGGGCATGTGAGGTTGAAACTGGGAACTGGCTACTGAGTAATGTTTATTTGTACCTTCAGTGTTCAAATTCAAGGATACCTATTTGAGTATTTTGGAAAGCCATGCTTTCTTTTCCATATTTCCCCTTCTTTCAGGGGTGGGGAATCTGTGACATTCCAGGTGCTGCTGCATGACAACTTACAGCACCTATTATCTTTGGCCATGCTGACTGAAAACAACTTTTCAGCAACATCTGGAGAGTTGTATTTTCATTCCTGTCTTGCACTCTCCATAATGCTCTAGTTCTTGCTGTCATTACACAAATCTATTAATATTAGCAGCATAAAGAGCCTTGACTTTAAGCAATGAAGCAAATTATAGCAGCCTTACTGGTTTCTTCTCTGAACTCATCTCTGCTGCCCGGTGGAAATGCCCTTCTTTTAGAATCAGATTTACTGTATTCTCTTCATCTTCCTTCCCTGCCTCTCTGTTCTTCGGTTTAGTCATGTGTTCTTGGCCCTTTATAAAACTCATTTTTCCTGCATTTTCATAACAAGCAGTAATTAAATACCCAGAATCAGAAAGGTCATCTAGATCAAACCTAGTGCAGGCAGTCTGCTGCTACAGCATCTTAGTGGATAAGCCTCTGCTTGAAAATCTCTGATGAGAATTCCTTCCTGGGCAGTTGCTGGATTCATGCATCATGCTAAGCCATGTTGGGTTTAATCATGGTTTGCTCAACAAACCATAAATATCTGATTCACAGATAGCACTAAATTGTAAAATATTACTCACAGACTGTAGTGGTTGGATTTAGACATCTAGTAAGCCAAAAGCAAGCAAACCACATTATGGTTGTATGCCATAATAGTTTAATAATGTCATGTTAACCAAGCCATACTTTTGGGGTTTACAAAGCATGCCATGCCAAACCAAATAACTTTATATATTTTAGTATTTTGCATGAAGTAGCCTAACTCCAAACCCTATCCAGCTTAAACTGGACAAGAAGTTCTTGATGATTAAATGAAATTCCCTTTTTTCCCCCAGTAGTTGAATATCAGTATCCTGTCTCTTCCAAACTTACCTCCTTCAGTAATTTTTTTGCAGATATTTGGCTCCAGGCACTTCCCCATTGTTTGTTACTCTTCTCCTTCCAGTCGGTCAGTATCCTTTTAATTCATGATTTAATCCCTGTTAAGTTAACCTAGTGAGTTCTGACCCCTCTCTTTGTTCTAGAAAATAACTATGGTGGCATCGGCTCATATTGCTATGCATGAACTGCCCAGGCATTTATGCCCTTGCCATCTTCTTCCATTACAGGCGGATATGGTTTCTTTGCTGCTTTTGCAAAACTGACTCATGTATTAAGTTTTATTCTTCAGGAAAACATGAGGGTGGGTTAGCTAACCGTTGAATGGCATGACAGGTGATTGTTCACCTAAGCCACACTAGATAGACCATGATGGAAGGAATGTAAGAGCAAGCATCCTGCATGCTACTGGTCCTTGAAAAAAACTGCTGCTTTTCATTATGAAGAAAGGGTCAAAATCAATGAGACCTGACCAGAGATATTTGCTGTAGGGACCATGGAAGGTTTCTTAGGAGCACTGTCACAGTGTACTCTGGTTGGGATATCAAATGATCTGTTGAACCATGGTTTATTGAATAAGCCACATCATGACATGCCAGGTGATAAAATATACTTTACAAACTGAATGGCTGTATGTAAATAGCACACTAAACCCAAACCAAGCAAATACATTATGGTGTATTATGCAAAGTTCACCTGTATGTTAACTGTGTCAGAGACTGTAGCCGGTTGTGCTCACCTGGCATCCAACAGCACACTAAAAAAAAACCAGATCAAAGGTAAACCTAACCAGGCTTAGTGTGGTATGCATATGCAGGTGCATAACTGATCTAGTAAAGCAGGTTGTGTGATCTACTGAGAGATATTCAACCCCAGGTACGGACCATCTTTTGGTAGTTGGGGGTTACTCTTGACTTTGGGAGAGAGAGGGCCACAGTAGTAACACAATTTATTCCCCCCCCCTTTTTTTTTTGTAGTAAGTTTTAAAAACTAAGTTAAGTCTACTGCAGGAATTCTACTACAACTCATAAACTGATTCCTGCCTGAAAATGGTGAAAACTGGTCCCATCTTTTTTCATCAATATGCTCAGGGGAAAAGGCTGCTAAGAAGGAACTAGGAGGTTGCCCACAGCCCTGAATTAGGTGATCCAGATTTGCTGTCTTAATCTAGTGGATTTTAATTTTTTTAAATAAATGACTGCCCCATAATAATGAAGTAGTGTAGTAGCGTGGACTCTGTCCTTAATCCCTATTGGCAGGAACTTCAAGTGCAGAAAGAGCATCTCCACAATCTGGATTTTCTTACAAAAGAGATCCTTTTGTTATACACAGTCCTTGTTAATAATTCTGAGCAGGTCACTAGCGATTTACTTAGCATGCCTGCCAAATGGGGATTGGCTAAAGTCTTTAAAACTTAGAAGCTTCAGAGGACTCCTGATAAAGCATTTCAGCCGCTGGTGCTTTTGTGCCTGCTAAGATGGGAAAATGCAAAATAAATGGTTTTATGACCCATTGGATCATGCAGTCCATTTCCAATGCACTAGCACGCTCTGCTCCGTAACCCATGCTTCTGATCTAAGAACATATGTTGCAAAATATTTTAATATTTCCCTTCATTCTGCTCCTAATTATGCTATGCTTTCTCCCATCCTTGGATCAAGCGGAAAGAATGTCAATCAGATTGTGCTGCCCTGTAGCACAATCTTTGCTGTGCCTCAACAATGAGGGCAGACAGTGTCCTTGCCATTTTCATGGCAGGACAGTTTCAGGCAGTGATTGGTAGACTCCATCCATCCTGCCCCCTCCCACCAGCATTGGCTCCGTGCAGGACAACCACCCACTGGTCCCGCTCTTGAATGTGTGGCAGGACGAGATTGCGGAGGGTTCTCTTCACTGTGCACTTCTCACAGGAAGGAGGCAAACTGGCCAGCAAGCAGATCCCCCAACTGAGCTGGACTTCCTCCCATCTGAAGGAGGTCCCGGAACAGCTGGTGTGCAGGGGGATCTCGCCTTGAATCAGTAGCGCTGTCTCCTGCTTTTGGTTCCATCCTTTGGTGTGAGAATGAATCGCCAGCTAAATTGGAGCCAGTTTATTATCAGAAATCACATAATACATTCAATTGATTGTCATCCTCGTCACTCTGATGAAATCATTTTTTTTCATGACTGTATAAAACCAGGAAAATATGCTGTGACAGACTTTGTGTATGCACAGGAACTAACCTAGCCACAAAAAGGCAAGAAATAGCCACAGATATTGGTGATAAACACAAGAGAAACAGAACTCACACAGAAGAATATTTGAATACAGCCAGGAAGAGAATATTGCATACTGATACTCTTCCCATCCCTCTTTCTTCTTCTTGTTGAAACCATTGGAGTAGCAATTGACTCATATATGCAGTTCAGTTACAAGAAGGACATTCTTCAGGGTATCTTCTTTCTGGTGTTCTGATATTTTCAAGATGTGATGACCCTGACTTCAATGTCCCAATAAACACTTCTCCATGCAATCCATTGGAATGCAGAATAAGCTTTATTAAGGATACATGTAAATCAAAGCACTCTCAAAGATCTGAATGATGGTTTCCCGCCAAACACTCAAGCTTAGCTCTCCCCCTTCGTGCCAGTTTCTTCGCGCCCATGATGTCAATGTCCGTTAGTTTCCCACTCCCTGCTGGGCCCCCTCCAGACTCATCCTGCAGGTGGATGACCTTGACGATGCATTCCACATTAGCTGGCTTCAGACACTGCTCCTGGCACGTACTCCCGCTCCCGCACTACAGCCTAGCAATAGCAACAGAAAGCATGGCAGGATTCGCACTAGAACCCTGACACAAGCTCAGAAGTTCTTCTCAGGAGATCAGAATTTCTCTCTGGATGTGGAAGATTAACAAGCAAGTCTCCCTTTGGGAACTTCTTCCTCCTTCTTCCGCCCTCTTTCTTTCCTCTTCTATTCTTTTTATCCCCCTCCCATCTGACAGGATTTGGTTCCTACCCTGCCTGTTGACAGTACCCCATGTGTGCATGGTAAAACTGTCCACTTGCCCATCCCTGAAAATGCACCCTTAGTGGGTTTAACGTTAGCCCCCTATTTGCAAGGCATTGCAAGGATAGTGGGAGATAAGGGATGATAAAGATTGCTACTGCTGCTTTGAGATCAATAAATCAAATATGACATTAATAACTCTGATCCCTTAAGCATTTTCCCCCAGGCTAAGGCCACCCAATAGAATTGATATAAAATGTATATCACATTCAGTAGAAGCTCCAGGGTGTAATTGGAAGTTTGAGAGAGTTGGCCAGTACAAGCCACTGCATTATGCTTCTACCTAGGAGAGTGATGGCGAACCTTTTGGGCTTGGCATGCCAAAAATTTGGAAAATGCCTAACTTGACTCTGCTGGTGGGTCACCCCACCCCCCGAAGAAAAGAGAAACAATTCTTTACATATTCATTCATTTAAAAAATACAATACAATCATGTGTGGTGCTATTATATAAAGAAACGTCAAATAATTACAAAAATGAAATATGAGTAAAACAAACTCAGACACATGTAAAATAATAATAATAATAATACGCACCCCAATCCAAGCCATTCCGGGCTTGTTTCCTCCCAGCCCCAAGCCAACTCCCCCCACCTGCCTATCTCCCCCCCCCCCCATGTATGGCCTTTTGGCTGCCCTGCCCCCTGCCTTGTGGGGCTGCAAGCCTCAGCAAGTGGCAGCATTTGTTTGCTCCCCCCAAGCAGCAGCTTTCACTGGTGGAATGGTGGAATTCATTCACTCACCAGCTGCTTTCTCTCCTAGTTCCCCACATCAACCTTTCTGAAGTTTCGCACAAATTGCAAGCGGCTCCTGCATGAACCGGCTTCACGCAAGAGGGAGCAAGAACATGGCAAGGTGAGCTGGAGCAGCAGAGGGCAGGGCAGCCGGGGGCTCAGGGGTGGCGAGGGCGACTGCGGCTGGGATGGGGCTGGGGCAGCTGCGGCTTCCCGGAGTGTGGCAAGCAGCCCCAGAGCCGCACAGAGCAAGGCAGGGTGCAGGGCGGCCAAAAGGGCAGAGATGGGGGGGAGAGAGAGGTGGGGGGGGAGTTGCAGCGCCTTCTGTTCGTTCAGTTTGTTTGGTAACTCAAACAGGGAGAATGGTTGTCGGGTGTTGGTGAACGTTGGCCCAAAACGTCGTGGCGTGTCACCTTTGACATGCATGTCATACTGTAGGTTCGCCATCATTGGTCTAGGTCCTAGGAGATGCTGCTAAGAAACTGAACATGTGTGCACAATGGGGGGAGGGCTTTCCCACAAGGTTTCCAGAAACTTTTAAAGGATGAATATTTTTTAGTTTGGGCATGCTGCTTGGACATGGGAAATCCTGGAAGACCCGTGTTCAATCTTCTGTGAGATCAATATTCCCATGTCTACCCACCCACCCCCAAAGTAGGCTATGCAGACAAGGTATCCAGTCTCCCTCCTAGCCAGAGCCAAAATGGTGTTGGAGGCCCAGTGTCCAGTGACTGAATGAGGAGGGAGAATTCCTCCGTGGGATCTTTACTGCCTTAAATCTGGATAGAGCAGATTGCTGATCTTTACTGCCTCATCCCCAGGCTACTCCCAGGGTTGCCTGAGTTTGCCTGCTTGAGAAGTCCTATGCCAGGTAGGGGAGAAGACACCAGAAGGTGTAAAGCTGATTTCATGTTGCCTCAGCCTGATGATGATAGGGAGACAATGTCATGAGGGCATATCCCTCAAAATAATAATAATAACAATAACAATAACAATAACAATAACAATAACAATAACAATAATAATAATAATAATAATAATAATAATAGGAACGTGGTGGCTCAGTGGTTAGGACGCTGAGTCAGAAGCCATTAAGGCTGACAGCTCGGCAGTTCGAAACCCAGAGCATGAGCCGCGTGCCGGAGTGAGCTCCCGGCAATCAGTAAAAATCAGTCCCAGCTCCTGCCATCCTAGCAGTTCAAAAGCATGCAAATGTGATTAGATAAATTAGGTACCACTCTGGTGGGAAAAATTACAGGCACATGAAAGGAGCCTCCTCGGGTGTCCCCTGGGCAACGGTGATGTCACCGGCAAATCCTTTCACTACAAAAGCGCCTCGGTGCTTCTGACACGAAAAAAAAATCCCTCAAAAATATTAAGACAGACAAGAGGATAAGCCCTAAATCTGTTTTTTCCTTGATCATCCCTGAAGAAGGCAGGACAACCCCCTTTCATAATACCAAGAGTAAATGCAAAGGAGTGCTACTTTTAGTATTTATGGACTGAAATCTTAACTGATTTTTCCACTTCTTGAAAAGCATCCTTGATATTCTAATCCTACAGGGAACCTTTTACACGTGTCCCCAAAATAAGTGTCATTGAACTCAATGGAGTTTGCTGCTAGATGAGCAAGTGCAAGACAGCAGCCTTGGTTGCTTAAGAAATTAAGACATCTAATTCAAGAAAGAAAAATATACTTTAAAGTAATTGTAAGCTAAGTGGCATGAGTGATGGACTGGAGATAGAAATGACATATATACCAGAAATGTAAGTCTTGCTTCTAAAAAATAGCCATGGTAGAATGAAAAGCAAAGAAAGAATTAGCATGTGCAATCAGATCTGAGCTCTCCCTTGCAAATCTCAGCCACCTACCCCTGAAAAACAAAGATAACAATATTGATATGTACAGTATCTTAAAATTTGGATTAATTACTCTCTTTTATTCCTTCCTCCCCACCCCCTTTTCTTCTATCATTAAGACCATCACATTGAACTTGTTGATAGAAAAAGACTTCTCGGCCTAACCGAGATGTTACTTGCAAAAGTTGGCCAGACTACTCTTGGCTATTCTGAATCCCTGAGAATGTCACTCCCAGTCAGGTAGATGACTCTGAATATTGAGAATGCCAAGATTACAGTTTAACAGGCACCTCTTGGCTTTATGCCATCTGGGTGTAAGTAGGTCTATGACCTGCCTTGCTTAAATGGGTTTTATTTCACTGCCTCTGTCAGGCTGCAGCTTTCCTTTGTCAGTAGCTCTGTGGAAAGATGAACTACTGTAGTTTGCAGGCTGTCAATCTTTTTTGTTCTTTTCCCTATCTGTAAGCAGAATCTGCTGAATTTCACTGGACTAAACAAAAGACTAAATCTTAATTGTTAGCTTAATGTTACCTGTGGGCAGACCAGGGGATATTAGGGATGTTTCTGCCCAACGTCTGATGGTGAAAAGGAAAGGAAACTTCTGCAAGTTGGAGTTTTAATGGTTATATGCTTCCTGGGACATGCTGACAAAAGGTTTGGGACAGGGAATCCCTAAGAGGGAAGCACATCAGATTTAAGGAACCGTTTCAGGCTGGACAGGAGTTAGACTCTGTGGAGTCCATGGTGCTCTCTGAGCCTTGTTGTTTTCTTGCAGACGTTTCATTGCCAGGCTAGGCAACATCTTCAGTGCGAAAAGGGAGTGGGACTTGCTCTCTGTTTATATACCCTGGCTTGTTTATATACCTTAGACTCTCCTTAGCCCAAGGGCTCCATGCCCTCTGCTCTGACAGTCAAGCCTACCGTAAAACATTGCTGATATCTTATAAAAGATGTGTTATCTGTATGGGGTAAAGAGAATTTGATTCCAACAGAACATGACAGCATTATTCCAATCAGCTGGATAAGGTTAAAGAACCTTTTAAGATCTAATGGTTAATGACAATACACCAGTATTAGTGCTGTCAACCAAAATATAAAAAAATAAATGAAGCTTTATTACTTATATACATTAACTATATTATATATTTTATGTGTGGCCCAAGACAATTCCTCTTCACTCAATGTGGCCCAGGGAAGCCAAAAGGTTGGACACCCATGGCCTAGATGAACAAATGTCTTTGTCATGCGCCAGACTTTCTGTAACTGGGTAATGTGTGTATCGATTAGCCTAGAATGTAAATAGAATATATTTTTGCTAACTCAGAAAAAAATGGAGATCTGGCCTTGGGAAGGGGGTAGAGTAGAGAGCAATGAAACGCTAAGGGAGGAAAAACGGAAATTTAGTCCCAAGAAAGTGAAAAGTGTGAGAAAGAAACTCAAAATAACCCCACCTTGATTTTGTTTGATGGGACAGAGAGACTTCAAGACTTCTGGCAGACTTCAAGATTCTGCTATTACACCCGACAACAATAAAATAGCATTCCCAGAATCCCCACTGCTTCTGTTTCTTGACTTTGCCAACCTGGGAGGGCTGACATTGATGAATGTACCTTCAATAACAGGTGATTTGTGCTGCACTTATTTCTATCTGTGTGCATTACTTAAGGCCAGTGAGCATATACAGCACATCCCAGATACCTGAAACAGGGGTCTCTGACCCAAGGCTGCAGCAGATGGGCAACCAATAGGAATTGTAAAAAAAAACCTCTTGAATAAAAATCTCTGCATTCGCTGTAGCCATTTGTAAACATGGCATGCAATTACACTGCTGGGTATGACCTCTTGGTAAATTCAGCACCCCTCTAATTATAACATAGAGTCTGACCAGCCCTTATACCAGCAGACTGTTTCTGATATAAAATTGGCAGGGTTCATCCAATGTTATCATAAAGATGAAATTCATGTGATATTTTAACTATCTGTTTCTGGATCCTATGAGATTGTGATTTCTATTCCAATAGAACTACCGTTATTCATCTCAAACCACTTATGTGATCTTGTACGAAACAATACAGGGATGGTCTGGGCCATGCAAACAACCTTTGCCCATGTTTCTATACTCCTGCTTATTCCTAAGATTTGTAAATGATTTTCTAAAGGAATTTCCCATCATCTTCCATGTTGCGAAGGAGACTAAGATTAATCCCCTCTCTGCAACAGAAAAAAGCAAGGGAGAAAGGGGCCTCTACAGAGAAAAAACATTAAAAAAAAACTTATTGGGAATTGTAAAGGTCCTATTCAGGCCTGAAGAATACCAGGACAGAGTTGTCACTTAGCAACCTGGAGCAGTGTGGCATGGCTCGGATTCCAGAGTGGGAAGGCGAACAATAATTCCTTCTTACCCTACTGAGAACTCAAAAGCTTGAGGCTCTACTCCTGAGAGCAAGCAACAGAGCGCAAAAGATGGAGAAACCTCTTTCTAGAGAACAGCCTTTATTGGAGAGATGGCAAATATAACAAGATGTTTTGCAAATTGCCACCTCACCCCAAAATATCAGGAAGAAAGGAGTTACTGTTGTTGGTTGCAGTTCTCCATTGGAAATCAAAAAGTTAAGCAAATCTAGAAGGTTACATTAGTTCCTAGTAGCAAGACGGGAGAAATAAATTTTATTCCTTTCCCAACATAGGAGGCTGCCTTAAATTAAGTAGGACCTTCGGTCATCTTGCTTAGTTGTGTCTACTCTGATCACCAGCAGCTTTGCAGGGATTCAGAAAGGAATTTTTCATGGTCTCTTAAAACTCCAGGGATTAAATGAGACCCTTTCATGTGCAAAATGCCTGCTTCACCATTTTTCCTAATTCCATTTTTCCTAATTGGATTCTAGAGCAAACAAACAAACAAACAAAAACCCCTCTTTGCAATCTACATATGAAAAAAATTATTTACTGTGAAGCCAAGTCCATTTTCATATTAAAATATAATGGATTCACATTAAAACTAAGCAGTCATGGTGCTTGTTTTTTCTACTGATAAAGAAAAAAATGCTTACATTGTAACTATGCAGGATAGGGTTTGCCCGAGACAGTGGACCTCACAGTACTATTCTGCTAATTGTAATCAAATTCTCAGGATTTAATTATTCCTACATTAAATTATGCTTTTAAGTAACAGCATCTTTTTGTCCCGGTTGGATAATAATGTTCATGGTGTGGATATTCTTGGAAAAATCTTAAGTGTCACGGAACCATTCAGAAAAAAATTATTAGCGTATCTTAGATAATAGCATGTCCAAATAACATCCCTGTTTCCAGAGTTTGTGTGTCATAGCAAAACAACCCACCCCAGCCAGGAGTTCATAGTCTGCTTCTGTCAGGTTCGTTGGTAGAGCTTCATAATGTTTGCATCGTGAAGTTTTTTCCATACCTTCCGTTCCAGATCAAAGTCATGGTTGGTATAAAAGATTAAACGTTTCTTTTCCTTATCATAATAGTGATCTGAATACTTTTGGTAGCCTTCAGTGATGTACCCGTACGCGCTTACCTGGGAAGGCAAAGAGTTATCATTGGGGAGGGAAATAAATGGGGTTGACTTGGAAAAAGCCAAGTTAGATACATGGGAATTATAAATTTAATAAATAAATGCATGAGCTCATTGGATTCAGTGAGATACCTTCTTCTTCTTCATCATCTACCAATAGCTCCATGTGAAGCTTCTTTGAAGGCTGGGACAGTAGCAGTTTGCTCTTTCCCCGCTTGAAAATATTCCCCAATATTGAGGGGAGGAGAAAAGGCAGACCTACAATAAATGCTCGGCCTATGGGATTAGAGTGGGGGGGGGAGGATCAAATCCTCTCCAGAGTATTGGCTCCCCAATCTTACAATCAGCTTTTATAATGCAATGAATAAATTACAAGAGATGGATGAAGAGACAATTGGCTTAACCAAGTACGGCACACATTATCAGCAGACTATAGAGCTCTGATTTGAGAAAATGGAGAGATACTTGCCGTTTAAAGGCATGTGCAGATGGACGAATGCATGCATATAGGTATGTATGTATGTTATCTAGATAAAACATTCATTTGGTTTGCATTCCTTAAACACCAAGAACAGGGAGCTCTGGCCAAAAAACCAATATTTTAGGGATGGTCTATATCAGAGCTTTCCAAACTGTGTGTCGCGACACAAAAGTGTGTCGCCACACACAGCGTGGTGTGTCGCCACACCACCTGGAAGTGGCGGCGCGTGCGTGCACGGAGGCAGCGGCAGCCACTGCCGCCGCCGCTGTGCACACGTGCGCCGCCGCACGCCTCCCCGCACCGCCGCACGCCCCCCCGCCGCATGCCCTCCTGTGGTGCCCCTCCGCCCGCGCGCCCCCGCTGTGCCACCGCCGCTGTGCTGCCACCGCCGCCGCACCACCACTGGCGTGTCGCCAGCGGCGGCACTTTGGAAAGCCCTGGTCTATATGATCTTTGAAGAGGCGTGGTGGCTCAGCGAGTAAGATGCCAGGCTTGTCGATCGGAAGATCGCAAGTTTGGAGGTTCGAATCCCTAGCCCCGTGTGACGGAGTGAGCTCCCGCACTAGCTCCAGCTCTTGCCAACCTAGCAATTCGAAAGCATGCAAATGCAAGTAGATTAATAGGCACCACTTCGGTGGGATGGTAACAGTGTTCCGGGCGCGTCATGCCGGCCACATGACCGTGGAAGTGTCTTCGGACAACGCTGGCTCTTCGGCTAACAAACGGAGATGAGCACCAGCCCCTAGAGTCGGACACGACAACACAAATGTGCGGGGGGAACCTTTACCTTTTTATATGATCTTTAGTATCATTAAACCATTAACACGATGAGTTATGTATTCCTATATTTTGTCTGGGAGAGTGAGTAAATGCCTGTGAATCTTAGATCTTAATGGCTCAAAAATTAACTAATCCACACCTTGTCCTCTGGAGAGCATTACCATGAGCGAAGTGAAAACATGCAACTTCAAACCAGCTCTATGCGAAGCAAGCGAGGAGAAAATCTGTGCTTGTACAGCCACCATTTTTCTGCAACTGAGCATCATGGCTTTGAGGGATGAGGGGGAAGGAGAGCACATAACCTCAGGAAGGGTGCTTAACAGATGATATTTGAAAGGGGAAGAGAAGGGGAAGAAAGCAAGGTTAATTTAAAGCCCTTTGGAAGAGTGGAAGATAACTTTGCCCCCATATGAGTATGATGAATTAACTCTGAGGACATGACCAAGGAATCCAAGAACTCGCAAAGCTGTAGAGGAAGTGGAGGAAAAAAATGAGCCCATTGATCCATATTTCATTGAAATCTGCTCTTCAGGAAGCCTTTGGGGATGTCAAGACTTTCAACGTTCCTGCAAATACATTGTTTTACCGAAATTAACTTCACTAAGATACAAGAAAGACATGCAACAGAAAAGGTTTAATCACAAATTAAGCATTAGAACGGCATTATGTGGCTGCCATGCAAACTTGGAGTTCATGAAGTAAACCAATGCCAGGCTCACTCATGCAGAAAGGCTTTTGAGGTGGTGGTTGTTTTAAGTCAGGGGTGGGGGACCCTTTTTCTGCCAAGGGCCATTTGGATATTTATAACTGGAGACCAGGGGTGGTGGTGGCGGGGTTTCTGGGATTTCCGCGGACCGGGGGCCGGAGTTTGCGGGCGGGAGCCAATCACAAGCACTGGGGGCGGGGTTTGCGGGCGGGAGCCAATCACGTGGAAGGGGCGGGGTTTGCGGGCGGGAGCCCCGCAGGCCTTAGGCAGGAGCCCCGCAGGCCTGACGTTGCCCACCCCTGTTTTAAGTCAATAAAGGAAGGGTTGAAAGAATATGATTAAAGGAACAACAGCACAGAAATGGTCATGCAAGGGGGCAAGGGCTAAAAGCATATGTCCTTGTCCTGAGGCATTTCTCTAGTGAACTATAGAAAAAAATTCCAAATGTTGAAATAGCAGCAGATCCACTGATTGCTCAATAAGTTTTTTCCTAAGGGATGGTGCAAGAGACAAATATCTCCGTTTACTTTGTGGCTCACATGATCACCTTTAGATTCTATGCAGCATATTTGAACCCTTACCTGATCACAGAGATGGAGTGCAGTTAGAAGAAGGAAGGCACCTGTTGTAGGTCTGTAAATTCGCCAGTAGGGTTTTTCTAGACTTTGGGACTTCAAAAACCTGAGGTGGGTTATAAAGCAGATTTTAAATGGTAGCATTGGAAGATGATGAAAGCTGAGCAGGTCTCCCTTTGAGGTGTTCTCAAAGAATCATCTGCCATTCAGCACTCAACAGACAGGTTGAAAGGCACTTAGAAGGTGCTCTTAAAGCTGACCACAGACCACAGACATACCCTCACAATGAATTGTGCTTGTTTTTAAAGTTGCCTGGTTCAATCTGGTAAAGGGGTCCTCTACTTTTAAGCCTGTGAAGGAGACACGCTTTATTTTTTCACAGCCGCGTTCCAGACAATTCTTGCTCGATGCCAGCCTGATTACTCAAAGCCCAGGAGTCCCATCCTGAACTGCATCTGGTAGCCGGGGATGGCAAAAAGTCCCAACCTTGGAACGTGCCAACCAGGGCGATAATGCAAAGGGGAGATGCCCTAGTTTGTGTCATTCCACAGAGTTATTTATTATTTGGATTTATCCCCGCCCATCTCTACTGTGGCAGACTCTGGGCGGTTATTACTGTACTTCTGCTGAGGCTTACGTACAAAGTTCAGTAATACAGGATTGGTGTGTTGAACTTTATCCGTGTGTGTGTGTGTACCCTGTGCACGCCCTCATATCTGATCATAACATTACAGTATTATTCATTCAGTTAGGAAGCATCAACAGCCTGCTGGTTCTGCCCAGAGTGGGAGCAAAACCATCAGAAAGCCACAGGGTTGCTTTTGTTAGGTTTGCACCTGGCAGATAGGCTGCAAACATAAAATAAAAATCTGTGCCTTCTGGAACTTGGCTAAGGAAATGTAAACAAAAACAAAAACAACATTTTAAGACAACTAGTTAATCACTAAAGAGTGATTGATTAATTAATTGAAAGGAATGTTAAAAAGCTTAGTTGCTTTCTTTGTCCTGTGATGTGCCGGCTAAAGAAACTGAAAAGACCATTATCTGTTCTTTCTGTTGAGATTGGGGGGTGGGGGAGGGAGCTGATAACAGATGTTAATCTAAATATAATTTTCAGATGGTAAAAGTGCTATTTTCAACAGATAATGTTTTTAAAACCACACGTTTGGCCAAATTTTCTTCAATTTGAGTATTGTGGCATTCTGTGTTGCAGCACCTGCCCTACGGAGCAACCTTCCCCCCACCCCTCCCCCAATTTGGTTGCCTCCATCCCTGCCATCCTTTAAGATGGCCTTGAAGATGGACTGTGCAGTAGTTCTTCCCCCAGGCCCTGGACCAGGAAGTTAGATGAGCCTGCTGTGCAAAATCTGAACTATGTATCTGGTTCCTGGTATAGTGTGTTTCACTTTATTATATCTTGTATTTTTTATCATTTCCCTTGTCCTGGATGTTATTAACTCTTGTTAGCCACCTTGTTAGAGTCATTTACCAAGTAGGTGACCATATAAATAGTTTAAATTAAATAAATCAATGAATTACCACGACCCCTCTTTCTTATAGTCCTAGAATGAAAGTAAGAAAGCCGCAGCTGGCCCAAAGTTCTCATCGTTTCCTATAGCCAGAACACTAAACATTTCAGGTTTTGTTTTGGCCAAACATTGAACACTCAACCTGTTTCATGTTTCATTCCAGTAGAACACAGCCAGCTCAGAACAATTTTGATGGAATGTTTTGTGTGGAGCCACTTCATTCCAAGTTCAAAACAAAACATTGTTTGGTACATCTATCCATACTGCCAACACTGCTTGTTTGAAATCTTGAAAGCGTTCCTGCTGTTTGAAGTTCACTTCACATATGTCTTACCTGTTTTTCATGTATCTGAGAAAGTCTGGATGAATCACAAAATATTGATCCAAGCTGAAATTGTCAAATTTGTCCCGGGGCCTTGGTCTAGGAAAATAAATATATCTTCAGGAAAAGTACGTGCAGTTCAAATCAAAATTGGTTTGGCCAGCTTTTCTATAAGTTAGGCTGATGATGCAAGGTCTTATCTTTTCACACCCTGTATCTAAGATCACTCTTGCCAACCTAGCAATTCGAAAGCATGCAAATGCAAGTAGATGAATAGGCACCACTTCGGTGGGATGGTAACAGCGTTCCGCGCGTGTCATGGCGGCCACATGACCGTGGAAGCGTCTTTGGACAACGCTGGCTCTTCGGCTAACAAACGGAGATGAGCACTGGCCCCTAAAGTCGGACACGACTGCAGAACTGTGCGGGGGGAACCTTTACCTTTATCTAAGATCAGAATGAGGGTCCATGGGATTCTGTGCCTCCAAAGTCATTCCTCCTTTGGTTGCCAGAGAGAACAAAACTTTGTGAAAACTTCCTCTTTTTTCAGCTCAGGGAATACTGACCTTGTGGAATACCTTCCTTGAGGTCAGACTTTCTGTTGCTGTAGCACCTTCCACCATGAAGACCTTTGTGAAATGGGCAATGATACAGAAACTCAGTCCACTTACTTCACTCACCCCTTTCCTCTTTGGTTCCCCATCTTAGTCAATCATGGAAGGAATAGTTCAGCAGTGCACAGGAAATGTGTCACATCAGACTGGACCTTCTTTTCAACAGCCTATCTGTGTGTGTGTGTGTGTGTGTTTGCTTTTTGGAATTTATTTATTATTATTTATTTATTACTTAAATTTATATGACCGCCCATCTCCCCCAATCAGAATTATTAAAATGTTACTGTGATGGTAGTCCCATTAACCCTTAACAGAACTGAGGGGGACAGAAAATTGTAGGCAAAGAAACTGGGCCATTCAACAATCTAAAAATGAACAATTGGATTGGAGGAGGGATCCCAGGCTTGTATCTTCCTTTGCAAGTATTCACTTCCAGGCATTTCACAACATGAGCCTTTAACAAGAGATGGGGGAGGGCCACTGCAGTTGTGCAGGTCACCAACTTCAGAACGCTCCTAATGCCGCCGGTCGCAGTGCCATGTAAGGGCAAGGATACTAGAGGACAGGAAATGGGATAGTGGTTTTCAAAACAACACACTTTACTCCCATGGTAAGAACAAGAGAAAGCACATCACAACAAGGCTGTAGGGATAAGCCCTATGAAAGCCAATAGAAGCTGTGATACTCAAATTCTCTTTTATCTCTTTGCCATTTATTTTCATTAACAGGAAGCTGATGGGCCACCAAAGATGCTTGGGGATAGAACTTACAAAATTATTGGACGTATGCCACCATGACATCCTTGCATCCCAACACCTGAGGCAAGTATGCAAGTCACAGCTTTTGCATGATGACCTTGTCGCTGCATGCCTTGTCATTTGCCCCCCATTGTGGGTGCCCTTGTGCAGAGAGCACAGCACTACTCACCCATAATAGTCCAGAAATCCCTTCCTGACATTCTTGTTCAGAAGAAGAGCTTTCAGCCATTCATAATCTCTTTCCCCTTCCAGGAAGTGAAGATACTTGATCTCCTAGGAAACATGCCACAGAAACACTGGGAGGAGGCACAGCAGATGGAGTGCCACAGCATAAAGATAGGGCTGGGCATTCTCTGCTGGCCAGCCACCAAGTTCTTGAGTGGAAGATGGAGAAATCAGATTTCGGCTGTGAAACTTGGAGGAAGGTTTAAAGTTTTCTAACCTAAGTAGCTCTCACAACTACTGTTCACACTAGGAGGAGGAGAAATATGAGGATATCTGCCTTACTTTTCCTGCAGGGATCTTCTTGAATCCACGATTCCCCAGAATCATAACTGAAGTCACTAAGGAGTAAGCTGTGAATCCATAGAAGGAAGTTCTTGTTCCCACATCTTTCTCATAACCCTTGATCACGGCTCCGCTCACTCTGGTCAAAGAGGCCATATAAAATTACAAAGTTAGCCAAATGGAGCTCCCTGGCTGGATTCATCAAACATTGTTGGAGTGGGTGACTTGACTCAGGTTTTGACATCACCAAGTTTTTAGAGGAAAGACATTCTAAAAGGCATCTAGGATATTTCTATTTTCTGTAAGCCAGACCATTTAAATCCCTTTCAGAATCACTGTCTTCCTATAGATGCAGAGGTCTAAATTACAATGGACATTGGGTGGAATACTTCAGATATATATGCATAATTGTTGTGAACTGCCCAGAGTCCCCAGGTATGCAGGAGATGGGCGGTGATACAAATTTAAAAAATAAATAAATAAATAAATAAATAAATAAATAAATAAATAAATAAATAAATAAATAAATAAATAAATTGCAAGATTCTGGGGAACATAAGTAAATTAGTGGAATCCTAATTTTTGAAAACCAGAATTCCGAATTGGTTTTGAAGGAGGAAAAATGTTTTTCTATCATTTTAGGAAAGATTAAGAGTCAGCATCCAAAACATGCAATTCTCTGGCAGCTTCCAGCGGAATATTAAGATATGTACATTGCACGCACACACGCACACAAACACAACCATCAGTTGATAGTGGAGGTTGCTCTCATAACTCCAGCTCGACCTAGGGAATGAAAACTTTAAGCTTTCACTCAGAACACTCCTGTGGGCTTCTTTGCTCCTCCAACCACTGGCAACAGTTTCTTCCTGCCGTGTAATTTCCCCAGTGCTGAGTGCTGTCTTCCAACACAGTCAGCCTGTGGTGCCTCCAGCTAGCCAATGGGAGAATACAAAAAAGCAGCTAGACAGCTGGTCTTTGATGTGAAGAAGAAAAAAGCAAAGCTTTTTTGCAACTTTTTTGAGAAGTTGCCTGGGAAGAAGATGGGGAAGGAGGCAAGGTGCCACAGCATCTTAGGATGCAGGAGGAAATCATAGGGGCCAGGAAGCAGAAGAAGATGAGAGTTCCCACCAATGGGAATCCATCTGCCTTGCTACTTTAGAGGAAAAGCCACAAAACTGCCTTTATGGGGTTTCCTCTGGAGGAGGAATGGAGCTGATAGTTAATCAGCTCATCTTCCCAAGGCCAAGCGTGTAGGTATGAAAGAAACCTCAGCCTGTCAAATATGACAATCACAGTAATAATCACTTTATGCTTTTCAAGAAAGCCTTAAGAAAATTTATTATTAGCAGTATTATATTAGTACTGACAGAGTAGAACTAAAGCTGGCCACTTTTGGCTCCTGTTTGGGTAAACCTAAGGAATCATCTGAACATCCTGCTTGACATGGCATGAAGACATTCCACTGTTTGTGGAGGATGTGAACACACAATATTGTCCTCTATCTACTCTGCCCCACTGCAAAGGCAGCCCTTGCCTGTCTCTTCTTCGATTGCTTCAAGGTTGTATTTTTCAGCTTCTTCCAGCAGTAGCTGTGCAACTGGACTGTCAGACTGAGCATCAGACTGAGGTAAGATTAGGAGCAGGGCCTATTGGCCACAGACACAGATCTTTCCTTGGTCCGTGGCCACTGATTTTCAGCTTCATTCGCTTTCTGGCACTGGGGGAGGCACAGCTTTCCCACTGTGCCAAAAAGCCATCTCTCTCACTTCTCTTAGTAAAAAGCCATCTCTCCCACCTCTTTTATTTTATTTATTTATTTATTATTTGGATTTATCCCCGCCCATCTCTACCGTGGTAGACTCTGGGCGGTTTACAACCACAATATAAAAGATAAAACCTATACATTTAAAACTACTATAAAAATAAAAAATAAAAATCCAAAAGATGGTCTGTTCTTAAAAGGAGGGAAACCACTAAGCCAACCACCCCCAGGAGGAACTATCATTTCCTTCACTCCAGGCAAGGCGGCAGAGCCAGGTCTTCAAGGACTTCCTAAAGGCCAGGAGCGAGGGTGCCAGTCTCACCTCAGGGGGCAAGTTATCCCACAGGGCGGGTGCTATTGCAGAGAAGGCACACCTCCTGGACCCCGCTAGATGGAATTCTTTTAATGAAGGGATCCGAAGCATGCCCTCCCTGCATGATCGGGTGGGGCGGGTGGATATGGTCGGGACAAGACGGTCCCTCAGATACCCTGGTCCCATGCCATGTAGGGCTTTAAAGGTGATAACCAACACCTTGAATTGGATCCGGAAGCAAACTGGTACCCAATGCAGCTCACGGAGTAGCGGTGTTACATGTGCCGATCTCATAGCACCCAGAACTACCCGTGCAGCCGCATTCTGGACCAGCTGGAGCTTCCGGATACTCTTCAAGGGTAGCCCCATGTAGAGCGCATTGCAATAATCTATATGGGAGATGACAAGGGCATGAGTGACTGTTCGGAGGGCCTCCTGATCCAGGAAGGGGTGCAACTGGCGCACAACCCGAAGCTGTGCAAAGGCCCTCCTGGCCACGACTGCCACCTGCTCCTCGAGCAGGAGTCGTGAGTCCAGGAGGACCCCCAAGTTTCGCACTGAATCTGAACGGGGTAGCTTTTAGTAATCAATAGGTGGTAGGAAAAACAGAGAGGAGGGGGTGGATACATTTGGTACCAGTTCCCTGGTCCCAAAAAGACTTACTTCCCCCCATGGAGTGGCAGCTAGCTGAAGAGCCATTTTCCAGCTTCTGTTCCTCCAAGTGGGTGGAAAAAAAAGTGGGGTGGAAGTAGCCAGCACTTGCCCACCTTGCTGTGTTCAAAGGCCACCTCTCCTGGCTTCAGTGCTGTAGCACAGAATCCAAAGAGGGCCAATACAGCTGTCTACCCCCACTACTCTTTGGTGTAGCGGTGGGGGTTGCTTTTTATACCTGAGTCCAGCAGTCTTCTGGAACATCACTGGGCACCTGTATGAAGAGTCCCTGCTGCAACGTAGGGGATGCAGCAGCTAAGCTGTGGGGGAGGGGGCAGGTAGCTGTACTGCAGGGATGCCAGCGGAAGAGCTGTGACTCTGCAGCTGGCAACCTAATAGGTAAAGCTGCATACAACTTCACCATGGGGGTCTGAGCATAGCCTCACAGTGAAGCCACAAGGAACTTTACCAGAGGATTATCAGTGTAGAGCTGCTGCACCCCACTTCCCATTCCCTGTGTGAAGGAAAAGGGGGGGAAACCTACTTTGCTACTGTGGTTTTTAAATAATTGTTTTCATTTATAATTTACTACACTTATGGCCTTTCTATGAAGAGCTCAAGTTATATTTGATTCTTTATCGTTCTCCACTGCCATTTAATCATCATATCAAGCCTGTGAGGTACATTAGGCTGGGAGACGGTGACTGAGCCAAGATCATCCAGTTTGCATGATACACTAAGCTAAATAATAATAATAATAATAATAATAATAATAATAATAATAATAAACTTGTATGCCATCTGACTCTCAATGACTCTGGGCAGTTATTATGATCCATCATTGCTTTGTAGCAAGGTTAGGCTTCATTAACCATCATTGGTAACCTTGGTTTGTTCTTGCATAAGCAGTGCTGGCCAAGGCTTAGTGTAGGACTATGTGACTTTTTTTGGCTTGAGACCCATGGTCAGCTTCATGTGGCATCTGAGGGCTGTCTTCCCAAAGGCAATGGAACCAGGATTTGTTTTGGGGAAGACGTTGTGAGCTTTTAAGGAGTGAAAGGCTAGTGTAAAAAAACAGTTCCTCTTACCGGAACACGTAATCATGAGAGTCAATTTCCTCGCCCATTCTGGAATTATTCAATATCCCTCCATTTCCTACTACTGCACAACTGATACACCTGGAGGTCTGACTGCTGTTGTGTGCAAAGAGAACATGGTGGTAGGGTTTAGGAGGAAGCATGGTTATAACTTCTTTTACCACTGGAAAGAAAGAAATGAGACATAATTATTCATTGGAAGAGGCTAGCAGGTAACATGAAACAGGACAGCTCCAAACTGGGGAGGACACAGCAGACAATTCAGGCATAGCAGAAAAATTGAATTAGAATATATTACGTTGACTATCTTGTCTTGGATTTGGTTATTGAAAGTTTAGTCATCTTTGGAGCTTGTAATCTTCCCCAATATGGATTGAATCTGGAATTGTCAGCCACACTAGATGGGCCAGACCAGGAAATCAAAGGCTAAAATGTCTTCCCTAAATCACTGGAGTATAGGAAGGAGGAAGAGGTACAGCACCATCAGATATGCATGATTCTATTATTATACAGGTAGTCCTCAGTTAATGACCACTCGTTCAGCGACCGTTGGAAGTTAGGACAGTGCTGAACGAGTGGTACTTATGACCGGTCCTTGAAGTTCCGGCCATCCCAACACCCCCACGGTCACATGATTGTGATCCGGGTGCTTGGCAGTCGGCTCGCACGTAAGACAGTTGCAGCGTCCCAGTGTCACATGATTGCCATTTGCAACCTTCCCTGCCGGCTTCCCACAAGCAGAGTCAATGGAGAAACTGGGAGGGAAGGTCGCAAGTCACTCCTGTAAGTCGCTCCCACTCCCACCACTTTTTCTCCTGAGAAGCCCTGCTATGGAGTACAAGATCCTGGAGATCTCATACTCCCTAGCACGCGTCCGCCTATAGCAGCCCCCCTGCCTGCATTCTGTGGTGCCAGCCCACCCAACGGTGCCACCTGCGCACCTTCCTACACCTGGCAGCCACCACACCCAGCAGCAGCCATCCCCGGCCCGGCCACACTGGCATAGCATCGCAGCAGCCACCTGCCCACCCTCCCGCACCCGGCAGCAGCTGCCTGCAGCCCGGCCATGCCCACGCCGTGCCACAGCTGCCACTTACCCACCTGCTGCTCTGCTTGCAAGCCGCCTGGGACTTGCTACTTCCTGCCAGCTTCCCCACTGACTTTGCTTGTTGGAAGCCGGCAGAAAAATTCACGAGGAGATTCTCGCTTAACAACCCGCAATCCCCTCTTAAGGATGTCAATGGGAACTGCTGGGATTGCCATTGCTAAGCGGCGCGGTCACATGACATCGCACTTAACAACCGCATTGCTTAGTGGCGGTAATTCCAGTCCCGATTACTGTAGTTAAGCGAGGACTTCCTGTAGCCAATCTTAATAAAAGTAGTTTTAGCCTTCCTGTGAAATTGATGTCCCGGTCTGGTTCATCTAATGGTGCTGACACATGGCAGTGAGATATATGACTATTAAACCCATCAACACTTATTAGAGTCTGTGAGTTTCTGGGTTGGAGGCAGGGAGCAGGAAGTTGAGGAACATATTCCTTAAGTTTATTTTCTTACCAGGAAAATGCAAGGAAGAGGGCTTAACTATCTTGAGGTTTGGGGAAGGTGTTTGGATGGGGGTAGTGGAGGTGGCTGTCTCTGCTGTTCTTTCCAGTTTATGATGCAGGTTTGAGGGAAATGTATTTATTATATTACTGATTTAATACCTTCCCTTTCTCTTTATTCCACTGCTCAAATTGGCTTACAACAATAAAACCATACAATACATAAAATACAATAAAAGAGATGCAGTTAAAATCAAAACCAACATTGAAACCAATCATCGATATAGTTAGCAATTAAAAGCTTGGCAAAAGAGATTGAAACCTCATTTTTACAGAATAACTGAGGAAGGGGGTGTCCATTATTCCCCAAAGTATGGTAAATTGAAAAGTATCACGGCAATGCAAATGACACAAATTTCCTCCTGAATGACATCATTATGGAAATGCCATAAACCGATGCAAATAGCAAAAACTGAATTATTTGCCTAACATTATCATTTGCATAATTACATCGCTACATTTCAATGGAACTTGGTCCATTGCATGCCAAGTCCATTGCACTGAGGTTTCACTCTACTCTGTGAATGAAAGCCAAACACACCTTCCTTAACACGCTTCCTGTGGAGCATGTTCCATAGCCTGGTAGCCATATAGGAGAACCTCTTTTTCCAGTAGATCACTGGTAGCCAGTGCAGATCTTTCAGCAGAATTTTACTTATGGTCATCTATCTCAACATATGACTCTGGGCAGCTAACAACAATTTAAAGCAGCAACAATAATGAAAATATATAAAATAATGGTACAGGTAATATCCATCAATACAGCACAAAGGCATTGGGGCCTAACTCAAAAACCTCCCAACACTGAAATCATATGAACTGGGTTCACTTAATATCCTAGCCCAAGGCTTGGGGAAACAGCCAGGTCTTTAAGACCTTATGGAAGACCAACAGGGTCTCCAGGGGTGTGTGTGTGTGAGTATTGGTATATGGTAGATGCCGTGACAGAGAAGGCACGCTTTTTGGGTCTCATTAGATTACTCTGTTTCATAGAAGAGATCCAGAGCATGCCTACTGTGTCAGATCTGGTGGAATGGACAGAAATAATTGGAGATAAGTGGTCCCACAGACAACTTGGTCCTGTGCCATGATCATATGAACCCATACCTTGTATTGGTCTTCAGAGGAGAGACTGCTATTTGCTCTCATTGTCTTTCCTCACCAGTAGACTATTTTTCTTTCAAAACAAAAGTGACTGTGTTAAGTATCCTTTTCCAGGCATGTCTTTAATGGCATTGCATTTAGCCCTGAGGATCAGTAATATTGCTCTGAAGTGGAACACCAAAATTCTTCGGGAGATGATAAGACAATTTAAGCCATAGAAAAAAGTCATAGCAATATACAGTATATTTGTTGGCATCATCCTATATTGCACAGTAAAACCAACCCTATTACTGCCAATAAATTTTGTAGTAGATGCTAATGCAATCACATGGAAATAATCTAGGGCAGTGCTTTCCAAACTCCCGCCGTTGGCGACACACCAATGGCGGCGGTGGTGGCACGTGCGGCGGTGGCGGCGGCGTGCATGGCGGTGGTAGTGGCGGCCTCGTGTTTTGCGCTAAAACCCGGAAGCGCTGATGGTGCACCACTGCCATTACCACTGGCGGCGGCGACACGCCATCAGCACTTCTGGGTTTTGTCGTGACACACTAATGTGTCGCGACACAGTTTGGAAAGCTATGATCTAGGGGCTTTTGTTTCTCCTTATCTTAGGATCCCACCAAGAACATGGCCTTTTCCTTTATCACAATTTGGGGAAACAAGGAGCAAGTTTTGGGTGGATGGATTGATAACCAGCTCAGTATATGACTTCTAATTCCTTCTACCAGAAGAAGTATCCTTGCTTTTGACCCACACTGTGCACCCCTTAATAGAGCTGCTCACATGAGAAATTTAGCTCCATGAAGCCAAATGGTGGAGCAAAATGGTCCATACGCTTCCATTCACTGTCACTGAAGTGACTCCTGTCCATGAAGACTGTGATGTTGGGTAGGAAAACACCCTGCAGCCAATCAGACTTGGCAGCCTTGCTCCTCAGAGAATCTAGGCAGGTCTAAGAAGGGAAGAAAGAAGGGAAGAAAAGTTAAGAGACAACTGTTTGAAAAACCAGAATTATTCAATCACAGCAGCTCTCCATCCTTTGTGACTGTCTTACAGACTTCTGATAATAACTGATGTGATTGCCATCTCAAAGTGAATATGATCTGCACAGTGTCAGGTATTCTAATAATTAAAATAATCTCAGGGTTGTGATTTTTTTTTTAAGAATAAATTTTCTCCTGCTGATTTCCACCCCCCTATGGAGTGTTTCCTGGAAGTAGCCCAAGAAAGAAGGAAAGCAAAAGGCAATAGTGATAGGGGGAGATATGCCCAATTAAATGCAAAATTCCAGAGGTTAGCCAGAAGAGATAAGGAATTATTTTTAAACAAGCAATGTGCGGAAGTGGAAGAAGACAATAGGATAGGAAGGACAAGAGACCTCTTCCAGAAAATTAGAAACATCGGAGGTAAATTCCAGGCAAAAATGGGTATGATCAAAAACAAAGATGGTAAGGACCTAACAGAAGCAGAAGAGATCAAGAAAAGGTGGCAAGAATATACGGAAGATCTGTATAGGAAGGATAATAATATTGGAGATAGCTTTGATGGTGTGGTCAGTGAGTTAGAGCCAGACATCCTGAAGAGTGAGGTTGAATGGGCCTTAAGAAGCATTGCTAATAACAAGGCAGCAGGAGACGACGGTATCCCAGCTGAACTGTTTAAAATCTTGCAAGATGATGCTGTCAAGGTGATGCATGCCATATGCCAGCAAATTTGGAAAACACAAGAATGGCCATCAGATTGGAAAAAATCAACTTATATCCCCATACCAAAAAAGGGAAGCACTAAAGAATGTTCAAACTATCGAACAGTGGCACTTATTTCACATGCCAGTAAGGTAATGCTCAAGATCTTGCAAGGTAGACTCCAGCAATTCATGGAGCGAGAATTGCCAGATGTACAAGCTGGGTTTAGAAAAGGCAGAGGAACTAGAGACCAAATTGCCAATATCCGCTGGATAATGGAGAAAGCCAGGGAGTTTCAGAAAAACATCTATTTCTGTTTTATTGACTATTCTAAAGCCTTTGACTGTGTGGATCATAACAAATTGTGGCAAGTTCTTGGTGGTATGGGGATACCAAGTCATCTTGTCTGCCTCCTGAGGAATCTGTATAACGACCAAGTAGCAACGGTAAGAACAGAGCACGGAACAACGGACTGGTTTAAGATTGGGAAAGGAGTACGGCAGGGTTGTATACTCTCACCCTACCTATTCAACCTGTACGCAGAACACATCATGCGACATGCTGGGCTTGAGGAATCCAAGGCTGGAGTTAAAATCGCTGGAAGAAACATTAACAATCTCAGATATGCAGATGATACCACTTTGATGGCTGAAAGCGAGGAGGAGTTGAGGAGCCTTATGACGAAGGTGAAAGAAGAAAGTGCAAAAGCTGGGCTGCAGTTAAACCTCAAAAAAAACCAAGATTATGGCAACGAGCTTGATTGATGACTGGCAAATAGAGGGAGAAAAAGTGGAGGCAGTGACAGACTTTGTATTTCTAGGCGCAAAGATTACTGCAGACGCTGACTGCAGCCAGGAAATCAGAAGACGTCTACTTCTTGGGAGGAGAGCAATGGCAAATCTTGATAAAATAGTTAAGAGCAGAGACATCACACTGACAACAAAGGTCCGCATAGTTAAAGCAATGGTATTCCCTGTAGTAACCTATGGCTGCGAGAGCTGGACCATAAGGAAGGCTGAGCAAAGGAAGATAGATGCTTTTGAACTGTGGTGTTGGAGGAAAATTCTGAGAGTGCCTTGGACTGCAAGAAGATCAAACCAGTCCATACTCCAGGAAATCAAGCCAGACTGCTCACTTGAGGGAATGATATTAAAGGCAAAACTGAAGTACTTTGGCCACATAATGAGAAGACAGGATACCCTGGAGAAGAAGCTGATGCTAGGAAAAGTGGAAGGCAAAAGGAAGAGGGGCCGACCAAGGGCAAGATGGATGGATGGTATTCTGGAGGTGACGGACTCAACCATTGGGGAGCTGGGGATGGTGACGGCCGACAGAAAGCTCTGGCGTGGACTGGTCCATGAAGTCACGAAGAGTCGGAAACGACTGAACGAATAAACAACAACATGGAGTGTTTCTTTTCTTTTTCTTTTTTTGTGATGGCTGTATGATACTTCTGAACAGTTCCATATACTGTGATTCATTCAAAGAATTTTATGAGGGATCAAGATACTGTTCTCCAGTTGTAATCCTCCAATGTTCTTAATATTTTCCTACTCTTCTCTTACCAAAAATTATTTGTTAAGGGAAACATTAAAAAGTAGCAAAATTCCTTGAGACTAGTAACGCTAGAAACCATCTGTCTGGAAACACTCTTGGTTAGGTACCAACAAAAGTCACTGAAATTTTGGAGAAAAAATAATAGTCTAAATCAGGGGTACCCAACCTTTTTGGCACCAGGGACCGGTTGTGGAAGACAATTTTTCCACAGACCGGGGGGGTGGGGTTTGCAGGCGGGAGCCAATCGTGTGGGGGGGCGGGGTTTGCAGGCGGGAGCCAATCGCGCGGACCACCACCACTCACCTGCTGTGCGGCCCACTTCCTAACAGGCTGCGGCCCACAGGTTGGGGGGCCCTGGTCTAAATCCCAAAATGTGCAAGGAATCCTAATGTGGATGCTAGCAACCATCTCATATCTTTTAAGAAACATTATTGCTCTTTCCCCTTCCATAAGATCCTATGTAATCCATTTGGTTTATGTACTTGGAGAGTTTAATTCCAAACCTGTCTGAAACCTGGGACATGTGGCAGGTGAGCATGACATCTACGCTCACTGAGATCTCTTAGAAGGGAAGTTAAACATGCTGTACTTTGACAATATGGTATGTTTTCATTTGATAGCTATTATCTCAAGCCAAAGCAGATGTTGCAGCCTAGGATAGACCTTCATAACATATAGTTGTCAAGAAAAATTAAAAAGAAGGGAAGAGAACAGGAAGCATCATGCATCATAATAAAATCTACCCCTTGTTTGGTTATATCACAGAATATAGTTATTAATATATGCGTGTTGTAGCAAGTACAAGTGTTTTTAGGAAATTTATGGCAAAATCATGCTATGGTTACTTACTGATGGTGGTGTTGAATTATCCAAGAGATAAATGTCATCAAACTCCCAGCGGGGCTCAGATTTAAAATCAGATGCTTTTAACCTTTTAGGGGATGTTGCTAAAGGAAGCAGATGTGTGGCTTGTTTAACATCAGATACCGATGCCTTGGCAGAGTGTTCTTTACTTAGGTTTGTTTTGTTGGATTGCTTTCTCAGGTGAGTTTGCTTTGCTCTAGAGGGCAGTGTGACATTTTCACCATGAATCTGTTGTTGACTGGCTACTTTTGTGGCATCCCTTCCCGCAGCCTGCTTTCTTGGGGATGCTGGTGTCACATATTTAGCCCTTGCTCTCTCCTTTTCTTCAAGCCCTGGTACCACATCTTTATTTGTTTCTTCCTTTTTGTTGGTTGCTGGTTTAATACTCTTCCCATCTTTATTAGAGGATCGTGTTGCAACCAAAGCCTCGGCATGGTTTTGACTTGCTGCAAGTATCTCATTACTGTCTGTGGCTTGAGTTTTATTTAATGAAGGGCTTTCTTTCTTCTCAGCGGATTTCTGACCAGCTTCCACTATGACAAGTTTACTCCTGGTTTGCTTTTGAAGTGATGTTGATGTATCTTGGAACTCAGCCAGCCTCTCATGGGCATACCGTTCATTGTAAGTTGCCGGTCTCTTCACAGCACCTTTCTCCAGTGGAGAACTGCCTGGTCCCACTATTGTATCTGGAAGCTCTAATCTCTTTGGGTTGGTAGTTACAACTTCTAGAATATTGTCTTGGATGTCAAGCAGTGGCACTTTGTTGGCATATTGAAAACTAAACAAGTGTCTGTAATACAGTTAAAAAGATAGTTACATCCAAGATGTCTTTACTTAAGGTAGTCCATGTGTGTGACATTTAGAGAGCAGAGGTTTACATTTGACAAAATCAAAAATCTAAGTAGATCTCTTGAACCCACCTGGACTGCAGAGTTCCTGTTCAGTTTAAACTTCAGAAATATTTTGGAACTGAAATGTTTGCCTTTAAAATCATCCCCTTTATCTTCTTAAATGCTATTTTTGTTGTTTATTCGTTCAGTCGCTTCCGACTCTTCGTGACTTCATGGACCAGCCCACGCCAGAGCTTCCTGTCGGCCGTCGCCACCCCCAGCTCCCCCACTTAAATGCTATACCTGATTATAAATTGCTGTTGGTATATTTTTAGTATAGTTAATTCAAGATAATTTATTTAATGTTAAGAAAAATACTGGTGAGTGGTATATAGCATATAAAGCGAACTATCTTACCTGATAGGTTTTACACTTTCCTCTCAGATCACTTGGAAGCACCTGGATAGCCCCTTCAGAGGCAGAATATCTTGGCATTTATTTATTAAATATTAATTGTTCTCCCCATCTTTTGTTCTGACTTCACCTACTTCTTTCCTGGCCATGCTCATATTTTGAGTACTGTACAGACCTCAACATGTTGCATAAAACTAAACATGGCCTCATAGTAAGTAAATAAATATCCAGCTGTCAGCCCTTTGAGGTAGTCCAGACAAAAAGCACCAACCATGAGTACTAACACTACCTTTATTGTAAAGTTACAGTAGCAGAATCTTGCAAGTCTGAAAGTACCTCTCTGCTCCCTTACTTTTATTCTCCTGAAAACTAAGGAGAGTTCCTTTTGAGATGTTTTCTTCACCCCCACCCCTCCTTCGGACTCAGATTTCGTTTATCAGACCATTGTCTAGGCTGTGGCCCTTCCTTCTGTCTCCCAAGGTCATCCCCACATACCATTACACCAGCCTTGGTACATAGCAGCACTATTAGTAATGGTCACAAATAGTGGTTTTGCACTTTAAACCAATTATATTTTGATTGGATTGGATTTGCAATTTGTTACATGTTAGATTTAGTTTTATTACGGACAGAAGAAATAACTAGGAAGGGTTTGGGGGCATCCCTATTATAGTAGTTAGGAACAAAGGAAATATAGCAGATAGTGGAGGAGAGACAGGAAGAGGGGTACATAAGCTTTTCTTCATTCTTATTCCGACTCTTTCTTCAATTAACAGAATTTGGGTTGCCCTGTTAACCTTGCCCTCTAGACTTGACGGATGAGTTGGATGGAATGGATCTGACCTAGCTTTGTGTGCCTCAAGGTAGGACACAGTACTAATTTAAGCTGGAGCGTATCAGGGAGGACAGCCATTATCTGTGCATCCACCACATTGAGATTATATCCCACATCTGCTGCTGCTGGACATGTTCCCACTGCTCACACCACAACAAAAGGAACTAGGGCCAGTATGTTGCTAGCAGCCAAAACTCCAGGTATGGAGCAGACCAATTCACACTCAATCAGAAGTAGTAATTTCCTGAAAGCATTTACAAACCAGATTGGTAAGGATAAAGAGGGAGAAAAGTGGGCTACGTTTTCTGTTAATTGGAAATGCTTTACAATTCAAACTGATTGTGGCAAGGTATGGCTGTATAAGATTCCCTCCTTTCCACAAGGTTCTTTCTTCTTTAATGAAGAGGCAGTTAAGGGAGAACTTTCAAAACAGATTACACAGTGTTAAGAAAGAGGGAAGTGTGAGAAAAAAAAACTCAAAATAACGCCAGCTTGATTTTGTTTAGAATATGATGGGGAGAAAGCAATTTGGGCAGGCTTTCAATATGCTCTTATTCTACCATCCTACAACAAAGAGCAATTATTCTACTTTAGACACATTATGCAAAGACCTAGCTCTCTGGAGAAGACTCTAATGCTGGGAAAGATAGAAGGAAAGAGAAGAAGAGGACAACCAGCAGCA
The DNA here is from genome assembly GCA_023362775.1 of Charina bottae. Taxonomy (NCBI): domain Eukaryota; kingdom Metazoa; phylum Chordata; class Lepidosauria; order Squamata; family Charinaidae; genus Charina; species Charina bottae. Next base: position 123,608,868 of record JALMGJ010000002.1, on the reverse strand, counting down.
AGGTGGATGGATTCAGTTACAGTGGTGGTGAATGTACCATTGGAAGACCTGGAAGACCAGGTTAGGAAAAGACCTTCATGGAAAAAATCTATGTGGTTATTAAGTTGACAACAACGTGATGGCACATAATCAATCAAAAAAACAACAATGAATATTCCTGGAATCCCTGCCTTGCCTATTTCTTGACCTGGCCTATCTCAAAGGGCTAACAAGACTACTCAGTACTGGATTTTTGTACTTGGCATTAGGCTGCAAAGGTAGGGAGTGTACCTAAAGATGTGATAATAATAACGATCTTTGTTGGGTTTGTCCACCATATTTATAGACTGAATTTTTGTTTCATTTTATCAGTGGAAAAGTTGAGCAAAACTTCTACTTCTTTACAGTGACTATAAATTCAATTTGCTACATCAGTATCTCTCCTGGTAAGAAAGCGAAATCAGGACTTCCGGTGAGAATATGGCCGACTGAACACCCTGCTCGCGATTCAGCGGGCAGACCTGCCAGGGAGGATTTGGGGGGGGGGGCACAGGCAAGTTTTCCTGTTGCCCTAGAGCAGTGCTTTCCAAAGTGCCGCCATTGGCGACACGGCGGCAGTGCGGGGACGTGCAGGGGGGTGGTGCGGGGGGGCGTGCGGTGGCGGTGTGCACGGCGGCAGCGGCGGCGGCCTCGCTAAAACACGGAAGCGCTGATGGCGTGCCGCTGCCACCGCCATGCACACTGCCGCCGCTGCGCACGCCCCCACACCACCACCACGCGCGCCCCCGTGCCGCAGCTTCGCGACACACTAAACTGTGTTGCAACACACTAAAGGGTTGCGACACACAGTTTTTAAAGCTATGCCCTGGAGTGTTTTCATGGACAGAAAACACTCGGAATCACCCCATTTGTACTTCGGAACGTCACCTTGTAGTCTGAGGAGCATCAAAGGTGCTGATCCGGTGAGAGGAGACAGGAGTCGGGGATGCCAACATTTCCAAACCACGCTGCAACCCTATTGGGACACTAGGTCGAGCCTTTCTCATTTCTAAATCACCCAATTTGTATATTTTAAAGTTTTTCTTACCCCAAGAGAGGCTTTTAACAAGAAGAAGATACGAATCTATTGGTGCTTTTCACTGTTTCTGGAGGAGATTTATTTTCTTTTCTTAACTGCTAGCTTACTTCCCATTCAAAATTTAAGGAGGACTGAGAAGTAATCATCTCTCCGTTATTATTTTTGCATCTAATTTGAAGGATTTAACATTCTCCTACACATTTAATTTGATGGTCTGAGTTTTTAGTTTTCTGTTCATTTTCTTTGGACATTGTATTTACTGGTTTGCATATAGGACATTAAGAGGCATGGTGGTTCAGCGGGTAAGATGCCAGGCTTGTCAATCGGAAGATCGCAAATTCGGAGGTTCGAATCCCTAGCCCCGCGTGACGGAGTGAGCTCCCGCACTAGCTCCAGCTCTTGCCAACCTAGCAATTCGAAAGCATGCAAGTAGATGAATAGGTACCACTGCGGTGGGTAGGTAACAGTGTTCCATGCACGTCATGCGGCCACATGACCGTGGAAGCATCTTCGGACAACGCTGGCTCTTCGGCTAACAAACAGAGATGAGCACCGGCCCCTAGAGTCAGACACGACTGCATAACTGTGCGGGGGGAACCTTTACCTTACCTTTATATAGAACGTTAGATTTTGTTGTTTGAATTATGGACGACCTTAAGAAACTTAAGGAACTTCCTGTGGGAAATGGCCAACTGAACAACTTTGCCTATGAGCTCCATGGGCAGAGCTAGCAGTGTGGTAGTTTTTTCTGGGCGCAGGCAGGTTTTTCTGTAGCCCCAAGTGTTTTTCCGGATTAAGGAAAATGCTGAGAATTGACCCATTTGTCCTCCAGACAGTGAGTTGTAGCCAGGAGATCGTAGACAGCGTCTGCGACCGAGCGGTAAGACTACACTGGGAGGCTGGGATTTCATCTCTTTCTGACCCACGTATGCATCCCCTTAAAGGAGAAATAATTCTTGCCTTCCCATTTCTTAAGGACCTAATTTGTTTTTTAAGTTTTGTACTTTAAGAGAAGCTTTTTATAGTAAGAAAAAGCAGAATCTCTTGGTGATTATAGTTATTTTTGGAGATTTTTAACCATAAAAAAAAAGTTTGGGCTTTTTTTCCCATCTGGGTTATATTGAGAGCTGTAACATTGCCTTTCCGTTGTTATCTTTGTTGCTGAATTTGAAGGTTGGAGTGTTTCTATTACACACTGTTTTTAATTTCTCATTCTAAACTTCTGGCTTTCTGTTTACTTTTTTCGAGCTGTCTGCTAGTATATTTTCTTTGGTTAATTTTGGATTAATTCATTAACCTCTATTTTTGTGAGTTAACTCTTTAGGGCAGAGCTTTCCAAACTGTGTGTGGCGACACAAAAGTGTGTCACCACACACAGTCTGGTGTGTCGCCACACAACCCGGAAGCGCTGATAATCATCAGCGCTTCCGGGTTTTCCCGTGGCGACACACCAACAGCGGCACTTCCGGGTTTTCCCGCGGCGACACACCAACGGCAGTTGGTGTGTTGCCACGGGAAAACTTTGGAAAGCCCTGCTTTAGGGTGTGCTATAATTTACTGTTTGAACAATGGAAGATTTTAAATAAGATTTCAGAGAATTACGTTGTCAGCAAGAAGATATTTTTTCAAAGCGTTGTCAAATTATTATACAGACATGTTTGGGACATTCGAGATGTGATTCTAGCTAAAATGAAACAACTATATGAAAATACTATGATGGAAGAAGACGATGATGTTGGAAAGGATGGCGATTTTACTGTTGTGAGGGAAATTGAAATATTCTCAGCTGAAAACTCTGGATTGGTGTTTATGGGGTTAAAACTATTGTTTAACCTTAAGATTGCACAAGGAACTGCCAAGCTGGGGAAATGTTATGACTATTTCAATCAATGTTATGGGAAAGAAGAGTATGTTACCGTATTTTCCAGCGTATAAGACGACTTTTTAACCCAGGAAAATCTTCTCAAAAGTCGGGGGTCGTCTTATACGCCGGGTGTCATCTTATAGGGCGGGTGCAACTCAACTTCCCCACCGCACCGCTGATCCCCGGCGCACAGCTGATCGGCGCCGAGATTTTCCACCCGGGCCCTCCCCCCGAATACATCTCCAAGCTTTAGCAGAACAAACCATGAAGGAGGAGGAGGAAGAGGGTGGTGGTGATGATGGGGGGAGGTTTGAAAAAGCAGATCCAAGCGCAAAAGTTAGTGAGTCATTTCAGCCTCCCTCCCTCTCGCTCTCTTTCCCTGGTGATGGATCAGTGCCGGGGGGGGGTTGGGAGGGAAGGATGGAAACGGCAAGGGAGGGAGGGAGGGACCCCCCCCCGCACTGATCCATCACCAGGGAAAGAGAGCGAGAGGGAGGGAGGCTGAAATGACTCACTAACTTTTACGCTTGGATCTGCTTTTTCAAACCTCCCCCCATCATCACCACCACCCTCTTCCTCCTCCTCCTTCATGGTTTGTTCTGCTAAAGCTTGGAGATGTATTGGGGGGGAGGGCCCGGGTGGAAAATCTCGGTGCCGATCAGCTGTGCGCCGGGGATCAGCTGTGGGAAGTGGAGTTGCTCAGTACTCACTCAGTAACTTTTGCGCTTGGATCTGCTTTTTCAAACTTCCCCCCATCACCCTCCTCCTCCTCCTCCTCCTCCTTCATGGTTTGTTCCGCTAAAGCTTGGAAATGTATTCTTCACCCCTCTGCCTTGCCCAGGTAATTAAAGCTTTCTCCCCCCTCCCCCCAATATTCTCCTTCACTAGGCTGACCATATTTCCTTCAGACAAAAACGGGACATTTGGGATGGCAAAACAGGACAGGGTCTTATGCCACCATGCCGGCCTCCAAACCCCGCCCCCAGTCCACGCAATTGGCTCCCACCTGCAAACCCTGCCCCCGCTCCACACGATTGGCTCCCGCCTGCAAACCCCGCCCCCATCAGCGTGATTGGCTCGGATTTTAATTTTTCTTTATTTTTAAAGGGTTTTTTTTTCTTCTAGCAGTAAATGGTGCGTCAGAGCTGGTGTGTTTGGGGGAGGCCGGAGTACACACACTGTGCACACAGCACCGTCATCGGCCGGGGAACAAGGGGCGGGGATGGAGGGGATGGAGGCCCACCACTGCCCCACCCCCCTCGGGCTTGGCCGAAGGAGGGAAGAGAGTCACTGCTGCTGCCACCGCCGCAGAGCAGGAGAAGCAGGAGGAGCCGGCTGCGCTCGGCTGCTTCAACCACACCACTCCGCCCCTTGCTGCCCACTGAAGCTCCCCAGGGTGGCCGGCTCCTGCTTCTCCTGCTCGGTGGCCCAACAACTCTCCTCCCTCGGCCAAGCCCGATCAGATGCACATACACACATTTTTCTTCTTATATCTCTTTTTCCCCCCCGCCCCCCCATGTTTGTATTTGTATTTTTATAGTTTATTAATCTCTACTTAATATTATATTCTTTTTGAATATATATAGAAGAAAGAAGAAAAATGTAAATCAAGTATTTACACAATTTTTTGTTAAGAAAACTGGAGGTATTTTAATGAAATGTACGTAAGTATTGTATGGTAAAGATGTATAAGTCAAAAATTGAATTTGAAATAAATACTTAATAAATCAGTAATATAACATAAGAGAAGAAAAAGAAAATAGTGATAAGGTTAAAAATAGATATATATAAATAAAGTAGTTAGAAAGGGTTAGAGGAAGAAGAAGGGAAGAGGGAAACAGGGAAAATAATTTAAAATAAAGATATGTTATATGAAATATATTAGATAATGAATATTATAAATCAAATGTAAATATCTATACATAAATGTAGTTATTGTTATGTGTAGCGGCAACAACTCTCCTCCCTCGGCCAACCCCGATCAGATGCACACACACACACTCACACACTCACAGGACAGACTGCCCTCGGCAGGAGCCGGCCGCACTGAGGGGCTTCAGCCACACCACTCTGCCCCTCGCCACCCGCTGAAGCCCCCCAGCATGGTCAGCTCCTGCCAGGGCAGTCTGTCCTGTGAGTGTGTGAGTGTGTGTATGTAAGAAGCAGGAGCGGCCACCCTGGGGAGCTTCAGCGGGCAGCAAGGGGCGGAGTGGTGTGGCTGAAGCCCCTCAGCGCGGCTGGCTCCTGCCGTGGGCAGTCTGTCCTGTGAGTGTGTGTGTGTGTGTGTGTGTATGTGAGAAGCAGGAGCGGCCACCCTGGGGAGCTTCAGCGGGCAGCAAGGGGCGGAGTGGTGTGGCTGAAGCCCCTCAGCGCGGCTGGCTCCTGCCAGGGCAGTCTGTCCTGTGAGTGAGTGTGTGTGTGTGTGTGTGAGAGAGAGAGAGAGAAGCAGGAGCAGCCACCCTGGGGAGCTTCAGCGGGCAGCAAGGGGCGGAGTGGTGTGGCTGAAGCCCCTCAGCGCGGCTGGCTCCTGCCGTGGGCAGTCTGTCCTGTGAGTGTGTGAGTGTGTGTATGTGAGAAGCAGGAGCGGCCACCCTGGGGAGCTTCAGCGGGCAGCAAGGGGCGGAGTGGTGTGGCTGAAGCCCCTCAGCGCGGCTGGCTCCTGCCGAGGGCAGTCTGTCCCTGATAAGATATAATAATGTTTTATACTGTTTTTTAGATCTAATAGGGTTAAGATTGTTTATTATAAAGGCAATTTATTTGTTTCTATAATTTGATGCCTATTGTGTAGACAGAAGTATATAGAATAGTAGTAGAAAGAAAAAAAAATTAAATGGATTATTTTTTAAGAGGGAGGGAAGTTTGAAGTAGAAATTTAAATATATATATATAATGTAAGGGGAAGGAGCAATTGTATTAGAGAGTTGTATATGTGTTAATGGAGGGATTTATAGAAATAATGTGATTATGGTTTGATATAGAGGAAGGGTTTGTTTATGGGAATTGCTGTATATTCTTGCTGTTGAAAGCTGGAAGTCACCTGTATGTACTGTATGTAACTTTTGTGCTTTTACACTTTTAGTATTTTTGTTTGTAGTGTTATTTTGTTTTTTGTAGTTTTTTATCTTTGTTTTAAAAAAAATAAAAACTTTGACCAAAAGAAGAAGAAAGCCTTTAAGAAAGCATTCTCTGAGCATCGTGCTGACTTTGAAGAAATATGCCATAAAATTTCTCATGTTCTCTTGCAAGATGTTCGGGATATTATTTCTGAAATGTATCAACTGGCTGAGAATTTTATGAAGGAAAAAGAAGAGAAGGGAGAAGAAGAGACTTATCAAGGGGGAGATATTCTTCCTGATTCTGAAAATCCAGACCGTGAACTGCCAGCTGATGAATACATGTTGGTTATGAAAGAGTTACAACTTGATTTGCAGGGATAAAAAAGGTCTGTTTACTTTAACATATGTTTTGAGAAGGAGATGGTGTTTTGGCTATGTGGGAAATCTTCTGTTGACTTTTTAGGAGGGGCAATTGGGTTTTTTTATTCTTTTATAAAAAATGTCCGATGCATAATATGGAGACAAATAAATGTTTTAGTTTACTTTGAGATCGGTTAAGAAATTAAGAATAAATATGTGGACTGATTTCAAGGCTGTATGATCTTATGATTTTGTGGATCACAACAAACTGTGGCAAAGTCTTAAAGAGATGGGAGTACCAGACCACCTTACCTGTCTCCTGAGAAACCTGTATGTGGGTCAAGAAGCAACAGTTAGAACCGGACATGGAACAACCGACTGGTTCAAAATTGGGAAAGGAGTACAACAAGGCTGTATATTATCACCCTGCTTATTTAACTTATATGCAGAGTACATCATGAGAAATGCCGGGCTGGATGAATCACAAGCCGGAGTTAAGATTGCCGGGAGAAATATCAACAATGTCAGATATGCAGACGATACCACCCTAATGGCAGAAAGTGAAGAGGAACTAAAGAGCCTCTTGATGAGGGTGAAAGAGGAGAGTGCAAAAGCTGGCTTGAAACTCAACATTAAAAAAACCCAGATCATGGCATCTGGTCCCATCACTTCCTGGCAAATAGAAGGGGAAGAAATGGAAGCAGTGACAGATTTTATTTTCTTGGGCTCCAAGATCACCGCAGACGGTGACTGCAGCCATGAAATTAAAAGACGCTTGCTCCTTGGGAGGAAAGCTATGGCAAACCTAGACAGCATATTAAAAAGCAGAGACATCACCTTGCCGACAAAGGTCCGTATAGTTAAAGCTATAGTTTTTCCAGTAGTAATGTATGGCTGTGAGAGTTGGACCATAAGGAAGGCTGAGCGCCGAAGAACTGATGCTTTCGAACTGTGGTGCTGGAGAAGACACTTGAGAGTCCCTTGGACTGCAAGGTGGTCAAACCAGTCAATCCTAAAGGAAATCAACCCCGACTGCTCATTGGAAGGACAGATGCTGAAGCTGAAGCTCAAATACTTTGGCCACCTAATGCGAAGAGAGGACTCACTGGAAAAGACCCTGATGCTGGGAAAGACTGAAGGCAAAAGGAGAAGGGGATGGCAGAGGATGAGATGGTTAGATAGCATCACCGATGTAATGAACATGAATTTGAGTAAACTCCAAGAGACAGTGGAGGACAGGAAGGCCTGGCGTGCTATGGTCCATGAGGTCATGAAGAGTCGGACACGACTAAACGACTGAACAACAACAAAAATGATCTTATAATGATTTAAAGTCTGTTTGATTTTTTAAGGTTTAATGGGGATAAGATTGCTATAATATTATTAAGTATAAAAGTAAGAATATGTATGTGGATTGATATTGTACATAATATGGAGATAACCAAATGTTATGACCCTATTTTCTACAATGATTTAAAGTTGGTTTGATTTTTTAAGGTTTAATAGGGATAAGATTATTATAGTAGTACTAAGCATAAAAGTAAGAATGTTTATGTGATTGATATTAAGGCTTATATAATTTTATTCTCTTTAATGATTTGGATTAAGATGTATTTTATTAAGATGGATTAAGATTAAGATGTATTCTATTGTTTTTACAGTTTGTTTGATTTATAAGACATAATAGAGTTTGATTATAGATTTAATAGGGTTAAGACTATTACAGCATTATTATTACTGTTAAACATTATTATTATCAAGTATAATAATACTAGGGGGCGCGATGGCTCAGCGGGTAAGACGCCAGGCTTGTCGATCGGAAGATCACAAGTTCAGAGGTTCGAATCCCTAGTCCTCTTTGACGGAGTGAGCTCCCGCACTTGCCCCAGCTCTTGCCACCTAGCAATTCGAAAGCATGCAAATGCAAGTAGATGAATAGGTACCACTTTGGTGGGTAGGTAACAGCATTCCACGTGTCATGCCGACCACATGACCGCGGAAGCGTCTTCGGACAATGCTGGCTCTTCGGCTAACAAACGGAGATGAGCACCGGCCCCTAGAGTCGGGCACGACTGTGCAGGGGAAACTTTTACCTTTACTTTACTATAATAATACTATTAAGTACAAAATTTAAATATAATTTGATTTTTTTATAGTGGTTAGAAAAATATAGAATAGTGGTAGGAAGGAAATATTAAAAAATGAGTTTTGTTTTTGGGGGGGAAGTGGATTTGGAGGTTTATACACTGCTCAAAAAAATAAAGGGAACACTGAAACAACACAATGTAAGTCCAAGTCAATCACACTTCTGTGAAATCAAACTGTCCACTTAGGTAGCAACACTGATTGACAATCAATTTCACATGCTGTTGTGCACATGGAATAGACAACAGGCAGAAAGCATAGCCAGTTAGCAAGACATCCCCAATAAAGGAGTGGATCTGCAGGTGGTGACCACAGACCACTTCTCAGTTCCTATGCTTTCTGGCTGATGTTTTGGTCACTTTTGAATGCTGGCGGTGCTTCCACTCTAGTGGTAGCATGAGACGGGGTCTACAACCCACACAAGTGGCTCAGGTAGTGCAGCTCATCCAGGATGGCACATCAATGCGAGCTGTGGCAAGAAGGTTTGCTGTGTCTGTCAGCGTAGTGTCCAGAGCATGGAGGCGCTACCAGGAGACAGGTCAGTACATCAGGAGACATGGAGGAGGCCGTAGGAGGGCAACAACCCAGCAGCAGGACCGCTACCTCCGCCTTTGTGCAAGGAGGGACAGGAGGAGCACTGCCAGAGCCCTGCAAAATGACCTCCAGTGGGCCACAAATGTGCATGTGGCTGCTCAAATGGTCAGAAATAGACTCCATGAGGGTGGTACGAGGGCCCGACGTCCACAGGTGGGGGTTGTGCTTACAGCCCAACACCGTGCAGGACGTTTGGCATTTGCCAGAGAACACCAAGATTGGCAACTTCGCCACTGGCGCCCTGTGCTCTTCACAGATGAAAGCAGGTTCACACTGATCACATGTGACAGACGTGACAGGGTCTGGAGACGCCGTGGAGAATGTTCTGCTGTCTGCAACATCCTCCAGCATGACCGGTTTGGCAGTGGGTCAGTAATGGTGGCATTTCTTTAGGGGGCCGCACAGCCCTCCATGTGCTCGCCAGAGGTAGCCTGACTGCCATTAGGTACCGAGATGAGATCCTCAGACCCCTTGTGAGACCATATGCTGGTGCGGTTGGCCCTGGGTTCCTACTAATGCAAGACAATGCTAGACCTCATGTGGCTGGAGTGTGCCAGCAGTTCCTGCAAGACGAAGGCATTGATGCTATGGACTGGCCCGCCCGTTCCCCAGACCTGAATCCAATTGAGCACATCTGGGACATCATGTCTCACTCCATCCACCAACAGACTGTCCAGGAGTTGGGGGATGCTTTAGTCCAGGTGTGGGAGGAGATCCCTCAGGAGACCATCCGCCACCTCATCAGGAGCATGCCCAGGTGTTGTAGGGAGGTCATACAGGCACGTGGAGGCCACACACACTACTGAGCCTCATTTTGACTTATTTTAAGGACATTACATCAACGTTGGATCAGCCTGTAGTGTTCTTTTCCACTTTAATTTTTGAGTGTAACTCCACATCCAGACCTCCAGGGGTTGCTTACATTTGATTTCCATTGCTTTTTGTGTGATTTTGTTGTCAGCACATTCAAGTAGGCTGGTCCATGAAGTCACGAAGAGTCGGAAACGACTGAACGAATAAACAACAAAAACATTCAAGTATGTAATGAACAAAGTAATTAATATGAATATTTCATTCATTCAGATCTAGGATGTCTTATTTCAGTGTTCCCTTTATTTTTTTGAGCAGCTTATATCTGTTTATTTCTTTATATAAGGGGAAAGAGCAATTGCTTTTATAGTTTTATAATGTGTTAATGGATTGATTTATAGAAATAACATGATTTTGGTTAGATATAGAGTAAGGGATTAATTATGGAATTTGCTGTATATTCTTGTTGTTGAAAGTCGGAAGTCATCTTGTAATCTTAAAAAATATCTTTTTTCTATTTTTTTACTTTTCCTTTTTTTTCCTTTTTTTGTAGTTTCTTTTTGTAGTTTTTATCTTTGCTTAAACTTAATAAAATTCTTATTAAAAAAAAAGAAAGCGAAATCAGTCTATCTCCCCAGATACGTTTATATAAATATATTTAGGTATTATGCAGTAAGTAAACAAAAGGCAAAAATAATTCCCAGTGTACAAATACTGCCTAGTGGATGTTTGTAAGTGATCTATAAGAGCAGTTTTTCCTTATTTCATAATTATCTAGGGTTGCCATTGCAGCTCCATAAATTACATTTGAAAAGATTTATTGGGTAGGCAAAGGGACAGAACTCGATCTTGATAGAAAATAGTCTACAATGACTGAAATACTGATAGAAAGTAAAAGAAAATCCAGTCTATAACAAATAGTGCTGTTATGCATCAACTGCCATGGTTTTGAAAAACAGGGTACATGATGATGTATCCATTCATCATTCACAGAAGTGTAATGGAAACACACTGCAGGCGTTTGTTTAATAGGCTAAGATGCCAGCCTTTTGGAAAATTATTTCCCTGAGAATTGTTGGCTTCCCTCTGAATCACAATCCTGGGCATGTCTATCATGAATATTCATCTCCATTGCTTTCCTGCAGGAATACTGCCTTGATGATTCAAAAATCTAATGCTATGGGACAGAAAAATCCATCCATGATAGTTTTAGCTTTCACTTGGCAGAAGAGTAGTGAATTAACAAATAGGTTTATGGAACCCGAAATATGCAAAACGGGAATTTTTCATATCACATTTTCCTCCTATATCTTCAAGAAAAGGATGGGGCTGACTGCTGGGACCGCAGCTTCAGTCATATTTTTCTTGGCAATTTGCTTCTGAGCTCAAAAATTCTACCCTATTGTTTCCTAAAAGAAGAATATTCTAAAAGCAATGTTATCGCTTTCCTTTATTTTCAGTCCTTCTTGGACATGGTAGTTCCAAGCCCAAGATTAATACTAGAGAGAGTGCTATTTTCATGACAAAATAGTAATGGTGGTAATACTACTTTGATTCAAGAGCATTTCCTGTTTTTGGGCAAACTCTCTTAATGGAGGCTAAACTCTAAAAGAGGCTTGTCCAACCCGCGGCCCATGGGCCGCATGTGGCCCTGAACAGCTAGTAATGCGGCCCCCCCAAATTGTAAACTTTTAACATTATTTTGTTATTTTTTTGGTTGCCGTTCTCTCTTTCTTCTGTTTTGCAGCCAGGCCCACGCCAAAAATAGACAATCCCGGTACATTTGAGACAGTAACAAAGCTCAGGGTAGTTACATCACCTGCGTAGAGCATCCGCTTCTCCTCTCGGCTTCCCACGCAGGCAGGCAGTGGCCTTCCGCCGGTTTGCGAGCAGCCGCCGAAGTCAGTTTTGCAACTTGACTTGCAAGCCAAGCGGAGTCCGCCACTCTACCATTAATGCGTCTGTGGTTAGTAGGCGAAGATTGGCAGAGGCTGCCGCTCGGAGCAGAGCCGAGATGCCAAGCGGGAAGGGGAGGCCACCAGCGGCTCCGGCAGAAAAACATGCCGTTAGCAGCAGCCGCCAATGGGTGATGGTTCTCCCAGGTAAAAGCTGACGAGCACCTTGAGAACTCACTGAGAATTGCAACCACTTTCATGGAACCAGACATAGATGCATTAGTTTCACAAAAACAAGGTCAAATATCCCACTAGTTTTATGTTGCCCTCTTTTTTTAAATTTTATAATAAAAATATAAAAGAATTAATGAAGTTTTATTACTTATATACATTAATTATATTATATATTTTATATGTGGCCCAAGATAATTCCTCTTCACTCAATGTGGCCCAGGGAAGCCAAAAGGTTGGACACCCATGCTCTAAAGTATAATCAAGTTGTGGACACAATACATTGTTCATTTATATAGAAGCGTTATTTCTTCCCTCTCTAAAGGTTATTCTATCCTTCTGGTGCCTTAAGCACACATGTTTAGATCACATATAATTTCTTTCTAAATGAATGGAGAGTCTTAGATACTAGGCAGATGCCAAGTTTCACCTTTCAAAACAGGATACAGGATACAGATGTAAATGCTTCTCGTCATAAAATTGCATACAATTGCATAGGTGTGCCTTCAGTCATAGAAAACATTTGGAACATTTAGTAAATATTGACACATCAAATAACGAAGGCAGATTCAAGGAAGATTGAATTGCACCTACTGCAGTCCACCTTTGCACTGAGATAACAGGCAGGAATAGCACTCCTTCCTCCTGTGAAGGCTAAGAAATCGGCTGTTGCCTCCTCACAATAATGGAAGAGGAACATTCCACCAAAAAGCAGAGGAGGGAGGTTGTCTGCACACATTTTCTGGCATCATCGAGGGTTGCAATTGCTCCCGGCTTCCTAACACTTGTCCTAATGGGCACATTAAAAGACTTTCCTGCATTTTATCTAACAACGAAAACCCAGCTCATTACTTATAATAGAAGAGTTAAGTACATGCTCATTACTAGTTTCTGACTGAAAACTGTGACACCTGAAAGTGTTATATTGTGGTTAGGAAACTGAATCTTCCTTTTGTTTTGTGACCTAATACCATTGGATATATATATATTTTTTAATATTGAGATATAACAAGAGATCACTACTGATAGTTTTGAGAAAATTAAATGATCATCTTTCACTTCATAGCTACAGAACATATTTTTGGGAAATTATACTTGTTGCACCCTATTATTCTATTATTCTTTTGAAACAAAACTTATGCCAGTCATTTACCTCAGCAGATTGGTAGTTCATTATTCCATTATGCTCAGCTCCACATAAATTCTACCCTGTCGCTATTGTTTAAGGAATATGTTCATTATAAATAGGTGAAAGCTTCTCAGTTAAATGCACCCCCCCCCCGAGACTGACATGTTTCTAGACCTAATCATTCATATACAAATTGGTGTGTGTGTGTATACATGCACGCACACACATTTAATAAATTTTTAGATTTCTGTTTTATCTAGAATCATATTCACTGTGTCTTTATTACTGCCCCAATCAAAAAGACTTCGGGCAGGACATAGAAGAGCAAATTCAAGAATTGAATCTTTCAAAAACCCCTTAAAAATGACCACAGTGATATTAATGATTGGAAGATGCCCACACCCAGCCTGTGGGCCAAGCAACATGGTTTTCAGGGATTTTCTGAAAGAGAGAAGGGTGGGGGTGAAGCATGCCTTTGGGGGCATTATTTTTTCATTGATGTTTCATCTATAATCATGTACAAATTTGGGGAAAGGATTGCAAAAGTTGGTTTTTAAGTTTGGGAGCAAAATTACTCACATTGTTGGGACCCATCCTGGTAACGTGATAGTCCCATCTTGCAAGAAAAACTGGCCCCAGCCCACAGCTATGGGTGAACTAATGATGGAAAACATTTTATAACATCAGATGTCACAAGTACTTGCCTGGAGAACATATTGCCATATCCACGAAAGAGAAGATACAGCTGGGCAAGTACAACATATAGGGCATCTCAGTATCTAATCAAAGAGCAGCTGATCATGTTAGAGCAAGCAGTATATAATTCTCATCTGAGAAGGAGATGAATTTCTTCTTACCTGTGTGCATATTTTTCAGTAAAGCCAATGTAAGCAGCAAATGACAGGAGGAGGAACAAAAAGCCTAGGAGAAAGAGCTGGGATGACCTAGGAAACTTCCTGCCTAACCTCATGGTTTTATGCTGAACCTTCAGAATATCTCCACCTTTCCTGGCCCCAGATACACTGCAGACTGGCTAAACCCACAGCGTGATTCCTCTGATATCACCTGGCTAGGGAGGGCAGGGCATAGGCTCCATTCAGAGTCTCTCAACTTCATTCCTCTGCCAGAAAGATAGAGAAGGCTACTGTATACTACTAGTAAGGATTACTGTTCTTGAAGGCAGACTGCCCAAGAAGAAAGACACCCACAAGTTTGGTCTAATAGTGGTTAAGGTGCTGGGCTAGAAACCAGGAGCCTGTGAGTTCTAGTCCCGCCTTAGGCATGAAAGCCGGCTGGGTGACCTTGGGCCAGTCACTCTCTCTCAGCCCAGCTCACCTTGCAGGGTTGTTGTTGTGGGGAAAATAGGAGGAGGCAGGAGGAGTATTAGGTATGTTTGCTGCCTTGAGTTATTTATAAAAATAATAAAGGCGGGATAGAAAATAAATAAACAAGTAAGTTCCAATATTATCTGAGCTCACAAATGTGCGTATTTAAGAGGAGTGAGTTGTGAAAGGAACAGGACTCCCTTGCAAAGCTGCAAAAGGTGCAACTTTTTTCAAGCCTGCATAAATAAGGTGCACCTGCTCAAAACACAATGACTTTTCGGTTATAAGCAATGACTCCTTCTTGATTGTTAGATAAAATATGGGAAATTTGGTTAATGAGCTCATTAGGGCAACTGCTGCAAGCTTGGAAGCAATTGAAACCCTCAGTGATGCCAGAAACTGCAAGACTTGAGAGTGCAGACAACCTCCTGCCTCTTCTTCTTGATGGCATGTTCCCTCTTCCATCGAGTACAATGCTGAAGAGGCAACAGCCAATTTCTTAGCCGTCCCAGGAGAAAGGAAAGTAATTTTTGCCTGTTGCTTCCTGCAAAGTTTGGATGCAACATTTGGCCATTCAACTGATTTGCCCCAAGTACTGACTCCAAGTGAGTATGTGGAAGAGAAAGAGGAGGAAGAAGGGTAAGAACTTAACATTTCAGCAAACATGCATTGGAATTCATTGTACAAGCTATGATGCCATGTGCATTTCCCTGGGAGTAGGACCCACCCAACTCTTTGCTCTTCCTAACTAAACATGAGCAGACAAGAACTAGGAACACTAGTTTATGGCACACTGATTTATGGAAGTGACTTTCCTTAAAAGGGTTTCTTTAAAAAAAAGTGCAATATTTACATTTCTTGAACTGCCATTTTAATTAACAAAGCATATCTCTAGTGGCCTTCAGGGGCACTGCTCCGCAAGTGGCCGGTTGTGAGACCCTGTTTTTCAAGTTGGGCTCCTGAGAACAGTTGGGAGTGTTGCTGCTGTACCAGCCTCCCTGCTGCGTAGCAACCTCCCTGCCTGAGCTGCTGGAGGCCATCTCAGGGTTGGCGGTTGAGTTCCCCAGACTTATGGTTCTGGCGGACTTCAACCTGCTGTCCCTGGGGCATACCTCAGAGGTGGCTCAGGAGTTCATAGCTACCATGGCAGCCAAGGGCCTGTCCCAGATTATTCGGGACCCAACTTGGGACAATGGCCTCACCATGGACTTGGTTTTCTTGTCAGAGCAGTGGCAATGTGATCTGAGGGGAGAGTTACATCTGTCCCCATTCTCATGGTCAGATCACACCCTGGTGACCTTGAGATTTTCCTTTACCACCCCCCTCCACAGGGAGGCAGGACCCATTTGATTGGTCCACCCTTGGCGACTGATGGACCTGGCAGGGTTTCAGAGGGAGCTGGGGGTTATACCCGAGGATCTGCTGCACGGTCCAGCGGAGGCCCTGGCTGCTGCCTGGAATAGGGAGGCGGCCAGGGCCTTGGACAGGATCGCGTCTGTGTGACCTCTCTTGCCCCATCGAAACCAACACTCCCCGTGGTTTATGGAGGAGCTGAGGGTTCTGAAGAGGATTAAGAGATGTCTAGAGAGCCACTGGAGGAAGACAAAGACCGAACCCGACCAAACACAAGCTAAAGCCACTGTTAAGGCCTACCTTGTGGCAGTAAGAGCAGCGAAACGTTAATATTTCTCCGCTCTTATTGCATCTGCAGAATGCCGCCCGATGGCCCTGTTTAAGATCACCCAATCCCTTCTGGGGAAGGTGGGCCCAGTGACCCACCTACAGGGCCGGGCTGAGGAGTTTTCTGAGCATCTGCAGGGTAAAATTGCTCGGATCCGGTCCAAGTTGGACTCCAGGCATGAGGCATGGTCTGTGGAGATGCTGAGGGAGCGTACTTACCCAGTTATCTGGGAACAGTTTGATCCTGTTGGACCCGAAGAAGTAGACAGGATCCTCCGGACTGTAAATGCCACCACTTGTCATCTAGATCCATGCCCCTCCTGGCTGGTGCAGGCAGCTCAGGAGGTGACATGTGATTGGGTCCAGACGATGGTTAATACATCCTTGGGAGACGGGGTGTTTCCGGCTGCCTTTAAAGAGGCACTGGTGCACCCCCTCCTCAAGAAACTGTCACTGGACCCTACTGTGCTGGACAATTTTTGTCCAGTCTCCCACCTCCCCTTTTTGGGGAAAATGGTTGAGAAAGTGGTGGTGTTGCAGCTCCAGAGGATTCTGGATGAAACAGATGATCTAGACCCCTTTCAGTCAGGTTTCAGGCCGGGATATGGGACAGAAACGGCATTGGTCGAACTTATGATCTCTGGTGGGAGCGGGATGGGGGCAGTGCATCCATCCTTGCTCTCCTTGACCTCTCAGTGGCTTTCAATACCATCAACCATACCATCAACCATGGTATCCTTTTGGGGTGGCTCAGGGACTTGGGGGTGGGCAGCGTGGTTCTGCGCTGGTTCACCTCCTTCCTCCAGGGCCAGTCCCAATCGGTGGTGATAGGGAGCAAGAGATCTGACCCTCGGCCCCTCCTTTTGTGGGGTGCCGCAGGGTTTGGTTCTCTCTCCTCTTCTATTTAATATCTACATGAAACCACTGGGTGAGATCATCTGTCACCACGGGATGAGGTATCATCAGTACGCTGATGATACCCAATTATACATCTCCATCCTGGGTGAGGTAAATGATGCTGTGACTGCCCTCTCTCGGTGCCTGGGGGCTGTGGGGGTCTGGATGGGGAACAACAGGCTTCAACTGAACCCTGGTAACACGGAGTGGCTGTGGGTTAATGGCTCCTCTGTATCCAGGAAATTGTCTTTAGTTCTGGATGGGGTTGCACTGCCCCAAACAGACCCGGTGTGGAATCTGGGGGTCCTTCTGGACTCATGACTCCTGCTTGAAGAGCAGGTGGCAGTCGTGGCCAGGAGGGCCTTTGCGCAACTTTGTGTTGTGCGCCAGTTACTCCCTTTCCTGGATCGGGAAGCCCTCCGAACAATCACTCATGCCCTGGTCATCTCCCATATAGACTATTGCAATGCACTGTACATGGGGCTACCTTTGAAGAGTATCCGGAAGCTACAGCTGGTCCAGAATGCGGCCGCGCGGGCAATTCTTGGTGCCCCAAGTTTGGCACATGTAACACCTTCGCTGTGCAAGCTGCATTGGGTACCAGTTTGCTTCTGGGTCCAATTCAAGGTGTTGGTTATTACCTTTAAAGCCCTATATGGCATGGGTCTAGGTTACCCGAGGGACTGTCTCATCCCCATTACATCAACCCGTCCTACCCGATCATGCAGAGAGGGCATGTTAGAGAATTCCGTTTGGCTGGGTCCAGGAAGTGGGTCTTCTCTGCAGTGGCTCCTGCCCTTTGGAACATTCTGCACCCAGAGGTGAGGCACACCCCATTGCTCCTGGCCTTCTGGAAGACCCTGAAGACCTGGCTCTGCCACTGTGCTTGGGGTGGGGAGGGGAGTAGTTGTTCCTGGGGATGGCTGGTGCCTTAGAGTGCTCCCCACATCTTGTCAGAGTTCAGTCTGACTCTGACTCTGAGCTAGAGGAAAACTAAATTTACCTCAGAAACGAAACTGATACTGAGCAGCAACCGGCGCAAGGTCAAAAGTACAATACTTGTGATCCAACTGGTGATAGGCAGGTGCAGGGTCAAAAGTGCGATACTCATGATCCATCTCATGATGAACAGGTGCAGGAGTCTGGACCTGGAGATGACCCAGCAGCGCGGGAGAATACTGGAGAGCTGATTGGTCCAGAACCAGGAACTAAGTCTAGGGCATCAATCATGGCACGTGAAAGAAGGGCGGAGAAGCGCACCAAGCAAAAGGAAGCCCGATTGGCTCCTGAGGGGAAGAGGCATTCAGAGAACAGGATAAAAGGGCGCCAGCGCAAGCATCAGGCTGCCGGTGACAAATGTTCCACTGAGCTAACAGCTTCTTCGGGAGAAGTCCAGCTGGAACAGTCCTTGGAGTCCTGCCCTTTAGCTGCCGCGGAACCAGAACAAAACCCTTGCCTCATTTCTGAATTGACCCCAGCTGCAACAGAAGCCCAGTTCGCTGCAGCATCAAGAACGGAACCTCATCTCATCCCAGCTAAGGAAGCTTCGGTCGCTTCGGGCGTTCGTCAGCTTGAATCCAAAGCTTCACAGCGTTCAGCAGCCTTGGCAAAGCAGCGTTTTGATGCTTCAGTTAAGTACTCTGTTCGTCCTTGTGTGTTTTGTTGCACTCATTCAGAGCAGCCGCATTCTGCCGTTGGGGTTTTCTAGTATGGACTGCCCTGTCCTGCCTGGTTTTCCAGGCAGCGTTGCCTAGTGGAACCAGTCCTGTCTGCCTTGCAGTTCCAGTCTAGTTGCCTAGTGGTTTCAGTCCTGACTGTCTTGCAGCTCCAGTCCAGTCACCTAGTGATTCCAGTCCTGTCTACCTTGCTGTTCCAGTCCAGTTGCCTATGGAAACCAGTCCAGTCTGCCTTCTAGTTTGTCCAGTGAATCCAGTCCAGCGTGATTGCAGATCCAGTCCAGTGTAGTCCTGAGAATCGAGAGGAATCCTGTCCAGTCCTGCCTTGCAGATCCAGTCCAGTAGTATCCAGAGAATCCAGTTGAACCTTGCCAAGAAGAATCCAGTTGATCTTGCCAAGAAGAATCCAGTTGATCCAGTCCAGTCTTGTCCTATGGACCTAGAAGAACCTTATCCAGCCTGCCTTGTAGTCGTCTTGTCCCAGTCTTCAGCCAGCCATGTCAAGTACCAGTGTAGCCCTTTTTGCAGTGATTCAGAAGAATCCAACCAACCTAGCACCTTGATCCAGAACTGTTGTTCTACTTGTTGTTGTGAACTCTAGTTGTGCCACTGCATAGCTGCCTACCTCCAAGTGCAACCTGTTGCAAATCTTCAATTGATTCAAGCAATCTTCAGTTGAGTTTATGGACTTAACTTTGTAAATAGTTTTTTATAGTAATAAAAACTATTTTCTTAAAGTTCTGGTGGTCTCCTACTCTGAACAGAACACATCTATACGATCTTTTATTGCCATCTGGATTGTTATTTTATATTTATATGTTGTATTTGTATGCATATTTTATATATTATTATGTTTATTGTTTTTAATTTGTTTTAACTTGTTAGCTGTGTTGTAAACCGCTCAGAGTCCCTCTTTTGGGAGGAGATGGGCGGTGGCAGAATTTGAAAAATAAATAAAAATATCTGGTTTTAGATCATTTCCTGGATTTACACAGTACACTGATGAATAAATGCATATATGGGCTGGGTTCATATAAAGTATGGTTGGAGAGTTCAGTGTGTCCATCCAGGTCCTTTTTGTGCTGAAGGAGGTAGTTTTGGAGCTAGATTTCATCATGCAGAAGTGGAAAAAAGCATCACGGAAAAAAATATCTTCTATCCTTTGTTAAAGAAATATTTCATATTTATTAATGTACAGTAGGAAAAATAACATACACAGCAGTGATAAAGAACAGGTTTCTTAAAAGAAGACCATTCTCTAGACTATATAGAGTGTTACAGTGATGGAATAAAACAATTACATTTTTCAAAAACAGAGATAAGTTATAATGCAAACCTCAAGATGAGAAAAGCCAGTGCAGCTGAGAAAACTGTGAACAGTGTAGTGATGAGGCAAAGCCAAGTCCCTGGCCATCTGCACAAATCTATTCTTTCTCCAGTCCTAACCATCTTCAGTCCTAAATTCAGTAGGACATAATATGTGTGAGTTTGTACCGCATATCTTCTAAGGTCTGAAGGAATCTATTATTTTTCCCCCTTTAATGGAGCAGAGAGCAGATAGGATTGTGATGCAAGCAAAATAAATCCATGACTTCTGGGGGAAAAATACAAATATTAAGGGGAAAAGGTTAGCCACATAAAAATCCCCAAAGGTGTCGATATCTACAGTAGATGGTGGTCATAGTTCTGATATTTATCATAGACCTATACAAAAAGGTATTGAAGGAGGCTGTATGAAAAATATAAGAGAGATTGTGTCAGCCGTACCAGGTAGACCAGACAGGAAACACGACCAGATGAGCTAATTCTACTTTACTGTTGTTGTTGTTGTTCAGTCGTTTAGTCGTGTCCGACTCTTCGTGACCTCATGGACCATAGCACGCCAGGCCTTCCTGTCCTCCACTGTCTCCCGGAGTTTGCTCAAATTCATGTTCATTACATCGGTGATGCTATCTAACCATCTCATCCTCTGCCGTCCCCTTCTCCTTTTGCCTTCAGTCTTTCCCAGCATCAGGGTCTTTTCCAGTGAGTCCTCTCTTCGCATTAGGTGGCCAAAGTATTTGAGCTTCAGCTTCAGGATCTGTCCTTCCAATGAGCAGTCAGGATTGATTTCCTTTAGGATTGACTGATTTGACCTCCTTGCAGTCCAAGGGACGCTTAAGAGTCTTCTCCAGCACCACAGTTCGAAAGCATCAATTCTTCGGCGCTCAGCCTTCCTTATGGTCCAACTCTCACAGCCATATATGTATAATTTACATATAGGTACTTTACTACTTTATTTACTTTACTACTTTACTGTAAGGCTACGTTAATAGAATCTTGCAAGTCTGAAAGTACAATTCTCCCCATTTCCTATACACCCTGAGAAATTAGGGAGGGTCCCTCTTGCCCGGCCACTATCCAGCTGCGGGCTATGCTGTTTCTTATCTGACCATTCCCTAGGCAGCATCTCTAGGCCCAGTCTCCCAAGGTCATTCCCACATACCATTACAGATTGTATGCTTTCATATTAATTGTTAAGCCATGTTACACATGTTAATGTAATTAAAGGGATTTGGCCCTATCAGATTATTAATATACTCTGGCAGCCCAGAATAGCTGGTTTAAATGAGGTGCAATTTCCTCCCCCCCCCCCCCACAACAGTTTGCTCAAGCCACAAGAGTTGCTGGGGATGCTCTCCTCAATTTCTCTTGGATATGAAAGTTGTGCTTGCTTGACATGGTTACCCAAAGGCATTGTACTGGTTAAGGTGTTGGGCTAGGAGCGAGGAGACCCAGATTCTACTCCACCTTCAGCCACGGAAGCTCCCTGGGTGACTTTGGGCCAGGCCCTCTCTCTCAGCCCAACCGGCCTCACAGAGTTGTTGATCTGAGGGAAAAATTGAGGAGGGTGTCCTAAGGAAGCCACCTTAAGCTCCTGGAAAAAAGGTGGGCTATATATCTAAGAAAGATGTAAATAGTTAACCACGTTTTCTGGATTTTCACACCACACTGAACCATGTATTAACCATATGGGCTAAGGTTGTACAACAACTTAGGCCAGAATATGGCTGACTAGTTTAGTATTTGGTGTGTCATTCAGATACAACTATTATGAGTTAACCTTGGAGAGAGTCTTCTCTATGGAGGAAATCCCTCTCCACTGAAGTGCAATTGGGGCTAATTTCATACTGTTTTCCGCCCAGATTAAAAATACTTTATTTGGCTGATCATAGTTGAGTTGGTCTTTTCAGTCTTACTTCTTCCTAAACTGCATGCAGTATCTGCTCTGTTTCCTGTTAGTGTATTTCAAAATCATACGCTCACAGTGAGGTTTCATTTGCCACATCACCATAGAGTTTTTTGGATTAATTGAACAATCTAGTAAGAATAGCACAGGAGCAGGGGGCTGGTTAAAAATGGGGTCATTTCTGATTTAGTTGACTTTTTGCAGGGAGTACATTCAGCTCCTTTTAAAATTACATTTTTTGCAGCTTATTTTCTTTCAGTTTGGACAATAGATATTTTAATGTGTATTAGCATGATGCATACATACAAATGTTTACAGGGGAGCAGAGCAGTGCCAACGTTATTGTCAAGTCATTTTCTCCTAACTGCCTTAAGTGAAGATACTATAGTCTTCCTAGTAGGAAATTGTTTTCCATGGGGCAATTTGTTCTCAACAAAGTTGCTCTCTGTTTACATAACTGGCTCCATTCCTAACATTCTTTTGCCCTTCAGAAGTTCTTTTTACGAGCCTGAAGAATAAATTGTCTCTGGCAAAAGCAGCTGAGCAGCATTCTGATGTGGGGAGATGTTCTCACTAGGTGAAGCCCTTGGACTGTGCTTGTCTTGCTGAGAAATGCTCGTGCTGACTGCTGTGGGCAAGAAGCAGCCTTCTATAAGCTTAACGATAAGTAGTCAGCACATGACAACACAGGCTTCACAGAGATCCTATACCTGGGCTACTCATCCAGAAGGGTGCAGTGATACTTGCAAGCAATGTGGCTTGGTCCTCCATGTGGCAGCATCTCCTAGGCCTTTATTCAGAGCTTTACCTCCAGGCTAAGAGCGAGAACCTTCTTGTTCTTCCTGAACGTAAGTGAGATACCAAAAGGTTGTTGGTTTTTCATCAGATTTAAAAGGATGCAGGAAAAAACAGAACAGGTGTTCATGTCCATGGATGTTTCAGAAATAGCATTTTATCAATTGTTTTTATGCACATCTTTGTATTACATTTCACAATAATCTAAAGAGCAACATGGAATTATATATTTGTGTATGTTTTGAAATGCTTTAGTACTCTCTTGGCCACACACTGATTGATCTGGAAAATGGATACTCAACATTTTAAAG
This sequence comes from Charina bottae, assembly GCA_023362775.1. NCBI lineage: Eukaryota > Metazoa > Chordata > Lepidosauria > Squamata > Charinaidae > Charina > Charina bottae. The sequence goes on along the minus strand of JALMGJ010000002.1, from coordinate 123,585,814 downwards.
GCCAAACCCAGAGTCCAAGCTCTACATGTCATGGATGTCATGTACATGGAGTTTAATACTCACTCCACTCCCAGCTTCAGTTTTGGTAATCAATTCAGGGCACACAGCCCTTTGTGCCAACAATTGCCTTGTTATAATGTTCCATTACCGCTCCCTGGGGCTTATAAGCAAGGATGCCAAGCAATTGCAATTACAATTATAATCCAAACTCTCTTCCAAGGCATGTATTATAGCTAACTGAGCTGCCCATTTGTCTCCAGCTTTCCTTGTTTGCTTGCCAGTTTCCTAGCACATTGAACCAAAATAACGTAGCAAGGCATCCTTGACCCAAGAGAGAAAAAGGAGGGCAAGTGCTGGTGGAAGCTTAGGAAAAGCAGGTTTCAGTGCTCTGGAAACTGGCGTATAGAAGCTTTCCATGTTCTTCCTCTGCAGCCAGCAATCAGAGGTCTTTTTCATTGCTAAACTCCTATAGATAGCAAGCTAATCCAGTAGCTCATAGACGATCTGATGAGTTGCACGCTAGAACAGGAGCATAACACTTTGGGGAAGGGGCTGAGGAGTTGCATTCCCAAGAATGGGTGAGGCCGCAGCAAAAAAACAGGGTGGCAAGGACAAAAACTACACACGTTTTAATTTAAATTTCAGCCTAATTAACATCAAATTGATCAAGTACTGTTAATACATGGATGCCCCCCCTTCTTCAAACTCAAACACAAATTCTTTATTCAGGTCAGTGATCCAGGCTAATTAAAACTTACTAAATAAAACCTACAAAATAGAACATACAAATAAGGCATACAAGATAATATCTATACCAGGGCTTTCCAAAGTGCCGCCGCTGGCGACACACCCAGCGGCGGCGGCGGCGACACGCGCACGCACGGTGACGGCGCGGGGGGGCGTGCGGCGGCGCGCGCGCACGGCGGGGGGCGTGCGGCGGCGCGCGCGCACGGCGACGGCGCGGGGGAGCGTGCGGCGGCGCACGCGCACACGGTGGCAGCGCGGGAGGGGCGTGCGGCGGCGCGGGGGCGTGCGGCGGCGCGCGCGTGCATGGCGGCCGCCGTGCACGCGCGCGCCGCCACTTCCGGGTGGTGTGGCGACACACCACGCTGTGTGTGGCGACACACTTTTGTGTCACGACACACAGTTTGGAAAGCTCTGATCTATACAATCATGCTTGCACTATTTTGCTAACAGCAGTACACAAGTTTTACACACTGCGAGAACAAACTTTGCAATGACAAGAGTTACCTTGAGGTCCTTAAAGGTTAAAAGGTTTTCCCCTGCACAGTCGTGTCCGACTCTAGGGGCCGGTGCTCGTCTCCGTTCCTTAGCCGAAGAGCCAGCACTGTCCGAAGACGCTTCCACGGTCATGTGGCTGGCATGACGTGCGCGGAACGCTGTTACCTACCCACGGAAGTGGTACCTATTCATCTACTTGCATTTGCATGCTTTCGAATTGCTAGGTTGGCAAGAGCTGGGGCGAGTGCGGGAGCTCACTCCGTCACGCGGGGCTAGGGATTCGAACCTCCGAACTTGCGATCTTCCAATTGACAAGCCTGGCGTCTTACCTGCTGAGTCACCACAAACGTAAAATTCTTCAGTCCATCCCAGAAACGGAGTTAGAGGAGGTGTTAGGATCTCTTTGCGTATATCCTCATAGAAATTACAGTATAACAGAATATGAGTCTGTGTTTCAATATTACTATCCTTACAAGGGCCAGTCTTTCGGCATATGGAATTTTATAGAAGTTTCCCTCCAGCTCTGCTGATGGTATAATATTGAACCGGGGTGCGATGGCTCAGCGGGTAAGACGCCAGGCATGTCGATCGGAAGATCGCAAGTTCAGAGGTTCGAGACCCTAGCCCCGCGTGACGGAGTGAGCTCCCGCACTAACCCCAGCTCTTGCCAACCTAGCAATTCAAAAGCATGCAAATGCAAGTAGATAAATAGGTACCACTTCGGTGGGTAGGTAACAACGTTCCGCGCGTGTCATGCCGGCCACATGGCTGCGGAAGCGTCTTCGGACAATGCTGGCTCTTTGGCTAACAAACGAAGATGAGCACCAGCCCCTAGAGTCGGACACGACTGTGTGGGGGAAACCTTTACCTTTTAGTAATGTAAATGCTCACTGAAATTTATTGTTTGTAAGCTGATCTAGGTACAATGCTGCTTTGAAGTGTGCATTGAGGTAGTCCAATTGTGCCTGAGGTGTAAGTTTACCATATTCTGACTGTAATTCTATATCAAGGAACCTTTGCCTATGCACTGCCATTGCCTGACCTTGTCCCATGGGCATGAGTATCTCCTTTGAAAAACCCTGTGTGTGTTTGTGTGTTCTCAATTTGGAGGGTTTTTTTATCGATTAATGCTAGCTGTGTCAGACCTTGAGGTTAGAAATGAACCTTTAGCTAATATTTAAATGCACACAGCCATGCCCTTGTTTTGGCTTTTCTAAGTCCTGCCTCCTACTGCAGGGCAACATTAGGCACGTGTTTTGCCCCTTGGAATAGCTTTCTTAGGAAATCTGACTGTACCCTTTCCAAGTTTGGTCATTAATTCCTGGGTTTAACTGGGCTCTGTAGAACAACTGGGATAATGTCTTGGCTTCAAAAAGCTTGAGGGCAGCTGGTATGTCGCAGACACCTCTGGAGAAGAGGGAAGGAAGGATTGCTGTGGAACTCCTCTGGGCATTTGAAGCAACCTGAGCAGTGTGCATATGATGCTTCCCAGGTATTTGAAACTGGGGACCTGCTCTGTTTTATGTCCTTCAAGAGTCCAATGCAATTTTTTAAAAGCCATTGCAAAACGCACGACCTTTGTTTTTCCATAACTGATCTGTAATGAATGTTCTTTACAGAAGTGAGCCAAAGTTCCCATGGCCTTTCTGAAGCCTATTGGCGTTGGTGATAATAGAACTGCATTGTCTGCATAAAGCAGTATATGCACAGGTCTTCTGTCCAGTTCGGGGGGATGAAAATCTCCCTTGTTAAGGATACTAGTCATTGTATTGATATAAGAATTAAAGAGTAATGGGGCTAGAATACACTCTTGTTCAACCCCCTTGCTGGTTTTCACTGTGTCTGAGAGATGCCCGGCTGCAGTACATCTCACCCTCAGACTGGTATCTTTGTATGGTGCTTGTATTAGGGTGAGTAACCATCTATGGATGGTAGAAACTTCCTATTTTTTTCCATAGAATTTCCCTGGACATAGAATCAAGGGGCTGCTTAAAATCAACAAACAGGGCATAAAGAACTGCTTTTGTTGGCTGAATGTATTTCTCGATCGTGAGAATCAGTCCTTGATCTGTTCCACAGCAGCCTGCTCAGAATCCCGCCTGTTCTTCAGCTAGGAGGCTCTCCTCCTCTAACCAACCTAAAAAAATCCTTTAAATATGTCTGGCATATACTGTATCTTACTGGTTATGCTCAGAAGGCTCACTGGGTGATAATTTGCTGATACATCCTTTCTTCCCGTTTCCCAGATAGGAACAATAATGGCTGTGCCCCAGTCACTAGGAATAATTGCTATTTATTTAGGTAGGTGAAAAGGGAGGCCAGTACCAGGGCCCATCAGTCAAAATGACAGTGCATTCATTCTGGAGGTATTAAATCCCTCCATGAGGCCTTTCCAGGTTTTAATTGCCTAATTAATTTATGCATTTCTGACACCAAAACTGGAGACCGGTCTGGTAAAGCCACCCCCCCCCCCCACACACACACAGGTCAAGAATAACTTTTGTGCTTTCTCTCCAGCATTGTTGTTGTTGCTCAGTCGTTTAGTCTCTCCAGCATACAAAGCCCAAAAATAAGATTCCCACATCGCAGCAGGGATATAGTTCCCTAAGGGAAGGAGTTAAACTTTTGGTCCTCCCACAATTAAATGCTAACATTTGGCAGAATTTCTTGCCCTGGCTGTTGCTATCAATTGTGTTCAAACTCCATGAGTGGCCTCTTTCTTTTTGATAGAAATTATGACTTTGCAAAGTTTTTCTGGAACAATATCCTGGTCTTTATAGCCCTGGTCAAACCAATGCTTTGATCTATACTGATTGTGTGGTATTTTGTTGGTGAGGGCATTAACTAAAGTCTGTTTACAAATCTGAATCAGAGACTCATAGTACTTGAGTATGGAGTCATTGGGGAGGGATGATATTATTCCAAGGCATACTCTTTTTAAGTGAGAAGAATTCAAAAGCTCTTCTAGTGTCCTAGTCACCTTAGTTAACCATCTTAAACATCCTGAGCATATCCCCCCCCTCTGATAGACAGGGAACATCTGCCAACTCTACCCTATCATCTAAATAGAGAGGCAGGTCAGCAGTAGATGATCACCATCTGGGGCACCGACTATTGCAAAGTCTGTTAGAAAGTTCACAAGTCTTTGAGAAAGGGCTGTATAATCTATTGTGCTTACTATGAGGCCAGGCCAGAATGTAATCTCCCCTGGTCTGTCTCTGGGGGCATATTTATACCTTCCCCTTTCTGTCTCACTGAAGTTCAGTTTGTAGGAAATTTTGGAGGGGTTCTGGAGGATGAAACCAAGGCTCTGGTTCAGGCACATGTGACCCTGCGGCCTCAGTCTTGGTACTTCTGAGATCAGGAGAAAGCAAGAGTGTTCCACCCTGAACTTGTAGATAGGTTTATTTAGAAGAAAGTGCCATTGAATTCACTGAAGCTTATTTCCAACAGGTGTACAAAGAATGGAATATTTATTTATTTTTATTTATTTAATTTTTATCCCGCCTTTATTATTATTATTTTTTATAAATAACTCAAGGCGGCGAACATACCAAATACTCCTTCCTCCTCCTATTTTCCCACAACAACAACCCTGTGAGGTGAGTTGGGCTGAGAGAGAGTGACTGGCCCAAGGTCACCCAGCCAGCTTTCATGCTTAAGGCGGGACTAGAACTCTCAGTCTCCTGGTTTCCCATTGGCTCCTTCCTAGGGCTGAGAGAGAGTTACTGGCCCAGGGTCACCCAGCTGGCTTTCGTGCCTAAGGCGGGACTAGAACTCACAGCCTCCTGGTTTCTAGCCCGTTGCCTTAACCACCAGGCCAAACTGGCTCTCGGCCATTTGCTAGTGTGAACAGATAGACAGAACTATTCATAACAGTACTCCTGGCACTGACTCAAAGAGCTGTGATTCGAATTAATAGCAGTTGCAAATTAATAGCAGTGGACAACATCAACATGCCATTTCTAGTGGGATGGATAGTAAGTGAACTTATGAATAGTAGCTGAATGTAAAGGAGGCATACACAGCAAAAAGCAGAAATGTCAATTGAAAAAATCATCCAACCAATCACATTGGTGAGCTAATAAACATCTAGCAAAGCTTCTGTCCAGCTGAGCTCAGCTCCTGGTGACTTCATATACATGTCCCAGCAGATGCAGAGAAATTAGTAAGGAAACAGGGTGCTCCTGTCATTCCAGCTGCTGTCCTCTTTGCTACTAGCACACCTTCCTTTTTCTCCTATCGGGAGAGGTTGCTATTGCCTGTGTGCCTTAGCAGAAACAACGCCTAGATGCTTACCACATTCAACAAAACAGTACAATGTTCAGCATTTAAAGTTTAATACACACTTTTTAAAAATCCAAGCAAGTAACATTGTTGGGAGTTTGGAGGGGGGTGGCAGTGCTCTCCAACACGCCTGGGGAAGGGAAGGGAATGTTGCAAGTACACCAGACAGCTGAAGAAGAAAAAAGGGCATTGGAAGGGGCAGGGAAGGGGAGAGGAGAGGAGCAAGGAAGGCGAAGGATCTGCACTTGGCAGGGAGAGAAAGAGGCGGGCAGAGGAGAAGAATCTCCTTCCCCTTTCTTGCTCCTTGTAGGGAGAGAAGGCAGGGGAGACTGAGATCAGTGTGGTGGGAAGAGATGGTGGACAGCATAGAGTTTACTGGTGGGAATAGCAACCCCGTGGAAAGTATTCCACAAGATCAATATTCCCCTGAGCGCTCCCCCAAAAGAAAAAGAAAAAGCTAGTAGCTGGCTAGTGTTTAGTTTCCAAAGCAAAAATGACCACCGAGGCACAGAGCCCCAAGGCTGGATGGGACGGAGTGGTCCTTCAGCAGGATAATTGGAGCCCTGCAGGTCCCCAGTTTCCCTCAGCCTCCTTCTCCCTGCAACACAGAATGTTTGCATATGAAGGTCTGCTTGGTTTTTATGGAAAGCAACCTTTTGCTGGATCGCCTTGATCTGCCTGGAGCCTGCTTCAGTAGCCGGCTAGCCTACGCTCCAAGGGGAGGCCATGTCCTCAGCACACAGTAAGCAGACTCCTTTGTGGCTGAGGCAAGGGGGCGGTGGAGAGGGTAAGCTTTCATGGATGAGAGTCTACTTTCTTAGCTACACAGTTCTATTCTCAGTTACTATTATTTACTATATGTAGCAAATGCCCAATATTCTATAGGCAATGTACCGAAAATGTTAAAACAGGTCACAGTTCTATACATATGGGTGCAGAGGGAAGAATGATAAGCAGTCAAATGGCGATGAAATGCAACACCATCCAAAATGAAAATCCAGTCAACAATGTATGTAAACAAAGTACAATGGCTATTCACAGCAGCAATAATTGGTAAAGACCACAATCATTTCAGCATAATTTCTCCTCTAAGAATATTTTCTGGAGAGGAAGGAGCCTGTTTTGTTCAGTAGGACTTAAGACTGAGGAAATCAGAAAGTGATTGGTGCTTGCTTTCCTGGCATGAGTGGAAGGGGTAAAAAAAACAGGGGGATTTATCAGTTGAGGGCATGATAAGCACAGTATGGACAGAATACCAGACCATCATCATGGCCAAAACAGAGGGAGGGGTGGAAATCCAGAAAGATTTCTTCAGATGGCTTCATTTCCACCTGGTTTATACACAGAAATCAAGCACCTTAAAGCTGTGGAGTGGGAAAGCCCCAGCTCTCTCTGGATGATGATGATGATGATGATGATGATGATGATGATGATGATGACAATGAATCATGCCTTTCATCCATGCAGTGATGTTGATAGACTCTACTTACCAAGGAGCATAGGTGGGTGTGGAATGTTGCAAGTACACCAGACAGCTGAAGAAGAAAAAAGGGCATTGGAAGAATATCTGAAGGACAGTGAAGAAGATGCACTGAAGCTAGTACACCATGAAAGCTTACTGAATACAGAAGAGACCAAACTGGCCTATAAGAAAGACCAAATGAAGAATAGAAAAGAGACATGGCAAGGCAAAGTATTACATGGCCAGTACACACAAAAACCTAGCAGGCAAAGCAGATAACAACAAGACCTGGCAATGGCTAAGAGCAGGAAAGTTGAAGAAAGAGACAGAGGGGCTAATTCTGGCTGCACAAGACCAAGCCTTAGGAACAAATGCATATAGAGCCAGAATTGAGAAGACAGCAAGAGACAGCAAATGCCGTCTCTGCAAAGAAGCTGAAGAAACAGTGGACCACCTAGTTAGCTGCTGCAAGAAGATCGCACAGACTGACTACAAACAACAGCATGACAAAGTAGCAACAATGGTGCATTGGAATATCTGCAAGAAATACCATTTGCCTGCAAGCAAGAAACGGTGGGACCATAAAATAAACAAAGTAATAGAAAATGAAGAAGCCAAAGTGCTCTGGAACTTTAGAATTAAAACAGACAAGCATCTGCCACACAACACCCCAGACTTAACAATTGTTAATAAGAAAGACAAAAAAAATTGGATAGTGGAGATTGCAATACCTGGAGACAGCAGAATAGAAGAGAAAGAACTGGAGAAAATCACAAAATACAAAGACCTGCAAATAGAAGTAGAACAACTGTGGCAAAAGAAAGCAAAGATAGTACCAATACTAATAGGCGCCTTGGGTGCAATTCCAAAACACCTGGAGCACCACTTGAACACCATCCGCATTGATAAAATCACCATCAGTCAATTGCAAAAGGCAGCTTTACTTGGAACAGCTTACATCCTGCAGATGATACCTTTAACACCATCAAACAACATCTGCCTATCCTAGATCCTTGGGAAGGACTTGATAGGTGGATAAAAATGCCTAATCCAGTCTAAACATCTGGCTGACTGTGCAACCCACCATAATAATTTATTAAACTAAGCCTGCTTCTCAACAATTCTAGATGGCTCACAACAATCAAACAAAGAAATTACAATAAAATCAATAGAACATAAAAGATAAAAGATGGCAAATGTGATGAAGTGAGGGGTGAAGAGGCCTGGGTGAAGAGCCAGGTCTTTACGGCTCTTCTAAACAGCAGCAGATGGGGCCATCTCAGGGGGAGCCTCGTTCCAGAGGGCAGGTGCTGCTACAGAGAAGGCACACTTCTGTGGTTCTGAGAGATGACATTGTATAATCAAAGGAACTCGGAGCGCGCCAAACCTGCAGAATCGAATCAGGTGGGCAGGTGTTATGGGAGACAGGTGGTCCCTCAAGTAACCATGGTTACAATTTTCATAGAATCCATTTGATCTTTGATTGACACTAGATTCATAAAGTAATAACTCTATTGCTAGAAAGATTATCAAGAAGCTCAGTGCTTGTCCACTTTTTAAAACATGCCTGTGCACTCCCAAAATGCTTTGAGTTTCAAAGCACTACAGCTGGGTACATAACACACTGAACCACCAGCCAGCCATATTTTAGCCCTAACTTGCTCTGTTTTAGAAATCTGTGGCATTTCCTGCATTAAAGATGTGAGGCCTATTTGGAACATGCTGAGATGAAAATGTAATTTTGACCCTTATGCACATGATACGTTTATAGTTTGCATAATGCCAATTTGAATATTGCAGGTAAATGCTTGTTTTTTTCCCTTTTGGAAGTCATGGGCTTTTAGGGATATTAACACCTCCATCACTATATCATTACTCAAGTATTTAAACCATGTGAGTTACTGCAAGGGGAATCTGGGTTGTCTATAACAGTAAAATGCCAGTATACTCAGCTGAAACATCTTAGGGCTACACCGCTTGTTCCAAATGCTCTAGCAGTATCTAAAACTCCAGATTTATTGCCAATATTGATGCGTGTTTTGGATGAATGTAGATCTACAATATTTTTTAAAATAAACCATTATACTGTATAGTATCAGATAACTAGATATTAGTTATTTGCAAGAAATGGAAATAACTGGTATAAACTGGAGAAATATCCCATATTAACAAATCCTTGGTTAGGAGTTTTCAAGAATATTAATTTTGTTTTGTAAGATGAGATTGATGCAAGAAAGGCTCTTATTTCATATTTATTTATGCTTATTTATTTATTTATTTATTTATTTATTTATTTTCTATCCCGCCTTTATTATTTTTATAAATAACTCAAGGTGGCGAACATACCAAATACTCCTTCCTCCTCCTATTTTCCCCACAACCACCACCCTGTGAGGTGAGTTGGGCTGAGAGAGAGTGACTGGCCCAAGGTCACCCAGTCGGCTTTCATGCCTAAGGCGGGACTAGAACTCTCTGTCTCCTGGTTTCCCATTGGCTCCTTCCTAGGGCTGAGAGAGAGAGTGACTGGCCCAAGGTCACCCAGCTGGCTTTCATGCCTAAGGCGGGACTAGAACTCTCTGTCTCCTGGTTTCCTATTGGCTCCTTCCCAGGGCAGAGAGAGTGACTGGCCCAAGGTCACCCAGCTGGCTTTCATGCCTAAGGCGGGACTAGAACTCTCAGTCTTCTGGTTTCTAGCCCGTTGCCTTAACCACTAAACCAAACTGGCTCTCTTTAACATTGCTTTAACATTGCAGAAAATGTTCTAAAAGGATTGGTGGAAACCTCATTATGTTGGAAGGATAAAATGGGTGAGCGACATTTAGTAATATGATATGGGCTAATTGTTATTGTTTAGTTTTGGGAATATCCATTTATTTCTTAATATGGAGTTACAAAGATCAATACAATTTAAAATTGTGAATGTACTTTCGAATTATATACCAAACGTTTGAAATTTGTCATTACATCAAGAATTAGGAATGCATGGAGCATGGAACACAGCTAGAAAGATGACCCTTCAGGGTTGGAAAGATAATGCTACTCCAGGACTGCAATCCTACGTTAATTATATGTGTTTATTCTCTGTTTATAAACTGGGTCTACACTGGAATGTAATGGGAATGGGAATGGGAATGGAAAGACTTACCAATATTATTCATATGGTCATGTTGGAAGGATTCAAGCAACCCCCCCCTTCTTTTCTGTCAAACTGCCATTTTCGAATCGCGTCTTCTCCCGATAGACACTTCCTGCCAAAAACACCCAAAATTGGGTAAGAGGTCGGAAACCCCAGGGCAAAGGACTAAGATTAAAATAGAAGGGAAACAACTCAAACATAAAGGATCACAACAGAATAATAGGAAAATATCAAAAAGGAAACTGCCTGATAACTTAATCAAATCCCCCCGCAAGCCAATCAGGTCAGGAAACTGAAAGGAGAAAAGGCAGGGAGCCGACACCTTAGCACAAGAAAAAGAGAAAAGGGCTTCCCCTCAGAATAAGAATAATCTAAACCCAACAGGCGAAAGACACAGCCTTGTGGAGTGCTTAATTAATCAAAGAACAAGAAAACTGCAAAACAATGGGGTGTGTGACCGCAGGAATGCCTCTGTTCTTTGACCAATTAACGCGCTCTCAGAATTCTTAGAAAATCCCTTCCAAGAACCTATTAAGCGCAATCTAGCCAAGACAAACACCACCTTTCACACTCTTTTCTTAACACAAAAACCACGTCTCTATATAAGGGGGGGGGGAATACAAGCGTGGCCACCTCCGACAGCCTGACTTCTCTGTATTTTTACGCTCTCGGACAATAAAGCAATCTCTTCTGCTCAAGCAACTGCCTGTGTTTCTTCATTCCCGGCTTGGAATGGACCTTTGGTAAGATTTCCTTCCAACAGTCAGATCAGAGGTTAATGATTTGTTTAAAGTTGTGCTTTTTTATGTAATGTGCTTTTCCTTTTCTTTGTTTTCAGTTATTTTTCTGAACATTGAAGCATTTAAAAAAAAAAATTTCTATACCCTGCATGTTAGTCTCACGAGAACCCAGGAAATTGGTTGAATGAACCATGATTAAGTTAACTATGGATGTGTTGCTACTCTTCCATAAACCAGGCGTGGGCAACGTCAGGCCCGCGGGGCTCCCGCCTGCAAACCCCGCCCCTTCCATGCGATTGGCTCCCGCCTGCAAACCCCGCCCCCAAGTGCTTGTGATCGGCTCCCGCCCGCAAACTCCATCCCCCAGTCCGCGGAAATCCCAGAAACCCTGCCCCCCCCCCGGTCCCTGGTTATAAATATCCAAATGGCCCTTGGCAGAAAAACGGTTCCCCACCCCTGGCATAAAGAAACAAATGTTTCTTTGCTCTCACTGCTATTAATGCCAAGATTCTCAGTACAGTAATCTGCAGGAAGGGCCTTTCACCCAGTTAGGTTTTTATATTCTTGTGAATGACCCCTAGAGATACTGTATGATCAGCACACCAATGTCGAATTCTGTGTTAAAAGGTATACATAATAAAAACCAGTCTTTTATGTAAGGCAGTTACTAGAGCTGCATATATAAACACAGTCATTAGGTGCTAACAGCTATTCTTCTTAAAGAGCAATCAGAAGTGAGAGATTTCTCAGGTACAAAAGGCCCATTTGAAAATTAAAGGATGGGTATTCAGAATTTTTAAATCAGTCTTTCCTAAGCTAATTTGTTTTATTCATTCTAATTATTTATATGACAACAAAGATTAGAATAAGCAGAGCAATGGTCTTCCAATGATGATGTACAAAGCTGGACGAAGAAGAAAAAGCAGATACAGTAGATGCTTTTGAATTCTGGATCAAGAGACAATTACTAAGAGTCGCATGGACTGCAAGAAGAACCAACTAAACCATCCTGGACCAAACAAAGACAGAATTTTCCTTGAGTTGGTGATCAGCAATCAGAAATGCATGTACTTTGGGCATGTGATGTGGGTGGCTGATGGACTGGGAAAAAGCAACTATGTTTGGCAAGGCTGATGCAAAGAGAAGGGCAAGACAATGGATATGACACATGAATAGGAGGAAAGAAATTACAGGGCTGCCCTTGGAAGAGTGACAAGTTCTTACTAGCAGCTGGTTAAGATGGCAAAAATTTGACCATGTTGTCATTTGGAGTCAAGATGACTTAATAGCAGGAAGAATAACAGAGCTATGCTTTGAAAAGAAAATGAGAGGAACTATACTTGATGGCAGCCTGGTGGTTGGAAGTAGTTAAAATATAAGTGTTTAATATGTTCCTGAATGCCAGAACAGAAAGGAACAAGCAAGCCTCCACTGGAAAAGTTCTGAACACGATGGGGCATCATCGAGAAGGTACTGTCTTGTGTTCTCCTCAACCTAGCCAGTTTTACAGAAGCAGAATCCTTGATTATTTATTTACTTGCAAAATGTGTAAATTGCCCTAAATGTGAGACTCTGGGTAATATACAGACCAGGGTCATATACAATACAAACTGAATTGTAATTGCTGTTCAGAGGGAATTAAGTAATTATACTTTCTTATAATAATTTGAGATTAATGAGTCTTTTAAAGTTTCAGATAGATAACCTGCATTGTAAGATGGTGGATTTGATCAAAAATTGATTTCTCTAGATGTTTTTCTAACCCACTCAAACCTAAACCTTGAAAGTAAACCTTGCATAGAACTACATTCTGCCCAGAACTAGAAACACTTCCTAAATATTATGTATTACCCAATTTCTTTCTTTTTCTTTTCTGTTTTGCTTTTTAAAGAATAGGATAAGTGTGATACTCCAGAGAAGAAGTACAGCCTTGAAGAAAGATGTCTGAATACTCCAGAATGGACAAGAATAACTGAAATCAGAATTCCTGTGGGATGTGCCGAGATTATATAGTTGGAGTTCCTCCTCCAGAAGCAAGATTATAGGCATTTCTGCTAATCAATAGCAAAAAAGGACAACGGCTATCTGTTCTAATCCCCTCTACTAAAATATATCCTCTATGCTACATAGTCCTACTAAAAAGTAAAATTCGTTGTTTAATCATTACATTATGACTTTCCCCAAAATAGCAGAAACATAAACCCAACTAAAAGATGCATATACTGTACTATAAAGATCATGCTGCATGTGGATTTCTAACCCCAAACAGTGATATGTCTAAAGCAGGGTTCCCCAAAGTGGTCAATATCAATCCCCAAGGGTCGATGGGATTATCCAAGGGTCGATAAATGTCAAAAGGTGGTCAGTAAATGTTTGTGGGTCAATAGCTGGTCGATAAGTAATGGAAGGTCGATTGGGGTCAATTAATCTTTTGGGGTCTCTGTAGAGCCATGCCAGTCCCTAGTCCTGAGGGTGAGGTGGCTAGCAATGAGACAGTGTTACCCAGCGTTGGATGGTCAGCTGCCAGCGAGAGCAGCCTTGAGTTGTCTCTTTTATTATTGTTATTGTCCGTAGTACTATTAGTTAAAGTATTTATTTTCATATAAATATATATGAAATATCATCATAATAAAGTATATTATTTTCATATAATAAATGTTTGGGGATCAATGAACAATCTGAAAGTTCATGAAGGGGTCGATGAGCTGAAGAGTTTGAGGACCCCTGGTCTAAAGCATAAAGTATCAATTTTACATGTTGCACAATATTTATGCTATTTTAATAGGGTTGTTAATCTGAGTTGCTAATTGTTTTACACTATCTTAGTTAGAAAAACCGTTATGCTATATTTTTACTATTCATTTAAATTACTGTATCTGGCTTTTTAATATTGTATTTAAAGACAGCTGAGGTAACCCTTTTTTTTAATTCAGTGCTTTTATATGGCATCTCTACTCAGTGGACAGAGAAAGCATATGGTATAATATGCCAGAAAACCCACAAACCCTTTTTAAAACAGTATTTAAAAAAATATCTTAAAAACACTTAAAATACACACAATACTATAAAACTGAGGAATCCTCTAAAATCAAGGAGTGGCTTTGAAAAACTATCTAGAAAAAATGTGGTTTGACTAGCATCTAAAAGTCAACATGGTTCCCTGTAAACCCTCATCAAACTCATTACAAAGCCTCAAATTAAATCAAATTTACCTTTTCGTTTACAGAGATTCCAGCAATGTACCTAGAAGGGAGATGATATTTCAGATAAGTAAAATACCTATCTTTATAGGTAACAACCAACAACTTGAATCTGGCTCAGAAACAAGCAAATGAAGATGTTTCAGAGTCTGTAAAATGCACTCCAGACAAATTTCATAAAGTGTGGTTTCCAAAAACATTTCAAGATTAGCCTTATATAGACTGTTACCATAATAACATCAGGAGACAATTAATATATTATTAAAGCAATGCATGTAACTGTAATAAATCAAATCTTGGTTGGTATTAACAAGCATCAGGAGCAAGCAATAATGCAAAATGCATTTATTTAGAATTAGCACCATCTAGTGGGCTACGAAAATCACACCAATTTAAAATTTCAGACTTGATAGTCTGAACTTCAAAACTATTTAGGAGTTACCGCCTGCAGTTTGATTTTTTTTTAATCTTTAAATTTACAGGAAGATGTGGCTTCCGACTTCTAACAGCAAGGATATACATATTTTAGAAAACCTTTTAAACAGTTTACTGAAGCCTAAACAGGAGATCAACTTTTTAAGAAAGCAAAGAATGTCAACAGTCGTATCACAATAGATTCCTCAGTTTATGTTCCAAGACAATTACAGGACAATAGATAAATAGTTTGCATTTTTGTGCAGCATAGTTTTATTTGAATATATAAAAACACATTCTACATTAAACCTGCATGAATGCCTTGGTATCATGCTCCTTAGTAGGCCTATGTGAAGCTTTGACAGAATTTTTCACTTCAAAGGCAATTTAGTCAAATAATTTCTTTGAATCAAATGTTTGAATTGATTTGAGGCACCAAATCAGGGGCATTTTAATACCTTCTTAGATTTAGTGGACCTTCTGGTGCTTTCTGGCTTTGTAGTCTCAAAACCTGTTGCAGCTCTTTCCATATACAGAATGGACATTGATGAAGAGATTGAGTGATGTGATGGGCTGATACAGATATGAGATTGATGAGTTTTTCTACAGTACTTCCACAGGTATGCCTATCAGAGTGCTGCTTTACTATTTTGTTTAGGTACATTCACTTGGAGGGAGAAACACAGGCTTTTATTTATTTGGCTGCTCTTTTTTGAACTGGTTCATTCTTTCTTTTGTGATCATCTACCTTTCTCCAAATCCATATCCTTTTTCCTTATATTTCCTTAACTCTTTATCTGCCAAACCTGTACTATAGTTATAAGTCTTCAGCTCTTATAGTCATCTTTCATTCTCCCCCCTCCCCCAATTAAAAGCAACAAAAATCCAGGTTTCTTTCTGCTCCATGTCTTTGTTTTGTCTTGCAAAGATGTTTTCATAGTATAAGCAGATCTAAAATGTGTGCTTGATATTAAGACTATTGGGTACGTTATGCTTTATTTCTTTATATTATAGCCTAATATATGCACAATAATGGACATACAGAGAAACACTTTCTAGTCTTTTCCTCTTTTTAAAATTGCTGCATAAACCATATGTAACGTTTGATTGCCAGAAGAGGCTAACTGCCCATGAGCCATGCCAATGTTCAAATCATCACGAGTGCCACCGTTCATTAGCTTTAGAGCCACGACACTGAAACCTTTTTGTACTTTGATACAAAAGTTGTTCATGAATCAAAAACAAAGAAAATGATGAGTATCACAGCACACCATAAAACATAAATGTATTAAATAAAAAGACTTTATTGCAAAACAGAGCTACTTTTGTGCCATTTCACTTTGGCCACTTACGTAGCTAGCAGTGTTATTCATTAACTAGAACAGAGCTTTCCAAACTGTGTGTTGCGACACAAAAGTGTGTTGCCACACACAGCGTGGTGTGTCGCCACACCACCCGGAAGCGGTGGCGCGCGTGTGCATGGTGGCGGCGGCAGCGGCGCGGTATCAGTGTTTCCGCGTTTTAGCAGAGGCTGCCGTCGCCGTGCACACACGCGCTGCCGCACGCCCCCCGCGCTGCCGCCATGCGCCCCCCCCGCGCCGCCGCCGCTGGTGTGTCGCCAGCGGCGGCACTTTGGAAAGCCCTGAACTAGAACATCAATATTTGGTTTTATATCCTGACACAAAACCACATTCAGTGTGGCTTGCAAATGTTCATCAATCAGACTTGACTTCAATACAGATTTTTTAATTTTTATAGATGATAAAAAAGGTTTACATTTATATGTGCGTGCAAACATTATGGGTTGTCAGGCTTCTCTCCTTGCAGTCTGGAGAGCAAAGAGTAACCCCAGGAACAAAAATCTAAGATCTCTCATTCGCAGTTTTTTTTAGAAGGACGGTGAAGGTCGCAACACAAGAATTCCAGCAGCTCTACTTTCAAATGAGAAACCTATTTATAAGCAATCTACGGTGGCAACACTCTGGCCTGTTTTCCTATGCTTTTTCGGTGCTAAGGGGAGAAGGCTTGTCTGTTTTGTGAAGATGGGGCATTCTGCCCATATACAGTAGGCCTTTACTGCTCTGGGCTACTTAGTGCAAAATGCAATGTATACTAGTAAAGCTGCTTCCTGATATATGAGGAGATTAGGTTTCTTCTTCAACCCCAAATATCCGCAGCACTACCACCAAGTGAAAATGGTAAGACGGCAGCTGTGGAGGCAAAATGAGGAATGCTTTTCTATGACTTCACTAGAGAAATAAACTAATAACGATACAACTGAGGGACAGCCACAAGGGCTGAGGATAGAGTACCTGCTTGCTTCTCCTGAAGAGGTTTCCAGTCTTCCCTGATGGAATGGCGAGAAGCGGTGGAAAGGCCAACAGCACCCAGTTAGAGCAGCCAGGCCAGTGAAACAAGCACTGGGTAGATCCCCAAGGCCTGTCTCACTAAGAAACCATCATTACCTTTTCGTTTACTGTGGGGGACGCATAAAGCCCACCTCCTTCCCCCTGGTGCTGGTACAAGGGTCCTTTCCCTTCCCTCTTTACCCATCATGAAGTCAG
The DNA here is from genome assembly GCA_023362775.1 of Charina bottae. Taxonomy (NCBI): domain Eukaryota; kingdom Metazoa; phylum Chordata; class Lepidosauria; order Squamata; family Charinaidae; genus Charina; species Charina bottae. Next base: position 123,568,769 of record JALMGJ010000002.1, on the reverse strand, counting down.
CACCAAATATGGAGCACAGAACAAATGGTGGGAGGGGAGAGGGAACCACCTTCACCCAAAGCACAAACCATCTCGCTTCCTGCTGAAGCACAGACCTAAGCACCGGCTGCCTGCTGAGTAGTTCTGCCATAACGTGAGAGCCAGTTCATTTAACTACCTGCATAAAATGACCTTGCCCTTTTCTCTCTTCATTTTCCATTGAGCAACACTCAACCATCCCATCTCAATACATTTGTTGAAGTCTGTGCCAATCAAAGTAAACTCTGCCTTATAAATTTACGATTATTTATTTATCAAATTGATATGGCCACCCATCTCACAAAAACGGGATGGCTTGTAAAGTTTTAGACCAAAGCAACTGGCTGTGAATGTCGTCATCATAGCCAACCCATGGCGCTGACCAAAGGGAAAGCTCATAAAAACAGAAACGGGGGAACTTTAGCACACACAGAATGTATGCTTAATTTAATGGCTTGTTATTTTGAACCTGAAAATATTATTGTGAGGAGCAATTATTTGGAGGGCTGCATGTGGCAAGTTTGAGGTCCCTGAGTTAAAGGATGGTAAGGTCTACGATCTTTAGTAACAGCTTACTTTTTAAATAGTTTTTGAAAACGTTTACCTATAGAGTCAGAAACTTTCTGCATTGGTTCAGCATAATCTCCTTATTGACTTTTTAACTGGACAATTCGGAAATTGTTGTGCAGTCCTTTCCTCATTCCTGCTATCTCAGCCTTAAGAGGTGCAGGAGAAGTATTTCAAAAATGTATTGCAGTAAAGCTTCTGAAGCAATCTGGCTGAAATTTTGCATTATCTTCTCAAGAGTGTACCATCTCTATAAAAAATGAGGCAGTTGCATGCACTTTGATGATTCCCCATTAACACCTATGGTTGAATAATATCAAATTTTGAATTAATTAAAACCAGAGCTTGTTCTCTTCAGATCTTGCATTAATCTTAAATTTTGTTTGGACTTCTTGGAAGTATAAATCCCTGGCACTGACTCTTCAGCATCTCATGACCTAATGACCAGAAGGGGGCACTAGTATATAGATAGGCATTAAAGGATTTAATGTGTCCTGTCTGTCTATCACTGCACTTTGTCTTTGTTGTTGTTCAGTCGTTTAGTCGTGTCCGACTCTTCGTGACCTCACGGACCATAGCACGCCAGGCCTTCCTGTCCTCCACTGTCTCCCGGAGTTTACTCAAGTTCATGTTCATCACATCGGTGATGCTATCTAACCATCTCAACCTCTGCCGTCCCCTTCTCCTTTTGCCTTCGGTCTTTCCCAGCATCAGGGTCCTTTCCAGTGAGTCCTCTCTTCGCATTAGGTGGCCAAAGTATTTGAGCTTCAGCTTCAGCATCTGTCCTTCCAATGAGCAGTCAGGGTTGATTTCCTTTAGGATTGACTGATTTGACCTCCTTGCAGTCCAAGGGACTCTCAAGAGTCTTCTCCAGCACCACAGTTCGAAAGCATCAATTCTTCGGCGCTCAGCCTTCCTTATGGTCCAACTCTCACAGCCATACATTACTACTGGGAAAACCATAGCTTTAACTATACGGACCTTAGAGATTGCTAATCTGATATCACTTCCTTCTGCTTTTCTTCCCAGGCACACACACATGGAGAACATGCTCTTTGACTCTCCTTCTGGTAGGATGTAGTTAGCTAGGTGCTAGGCTTTGTTTGTCCATATATTTCCTGTAAATAAATCTGTTATTGTTATAGAACCTAGTTGAGTAATCAGTGCTCAAGTCAGATTCTTGTTCTCAGGAGCATTCTATTGCACACACATGCATAGAACACTTCAGCCTCTAACAGGACCCTCACTGATTAGAACTCCCCTACTCCTAGTAACTACGTTTATGATTGCAAAACAATTAAAAGTAAAATCCTATGCATGTTTATGCAGAATTCCCACTGATTTCAAGCTGCAGGCTAAGAGTATACTCTTATGCATGCCTCCTCAGAAACGTATTCCCTGGTAAAAGTGCAGCCTAAGTCCCATTCAACTGAATATGTTTAATGTGCTAGGTAATGTGTACTCTTCCTTTCTCTCCACTACAAAATGTAGTAAAATAGTTAACACATTCAAACCCTTGTATTAAAGACGACTAAAGTATTTTAGTAAAAGGTTGAGTGATCTGAAACATAACTTACTTTTCCAAGCTCATCCTCCAGCACATTTGTCTGACTTAAAACAGCTCACAGAAACTTATCAGTATCAGCCACAAGAACTAACAGTTTAGATGTTCTTTCCTTACCCTCAACATTTGTAGGGTACAGGGGTTCAACTAGGACAATGTTGCCAAAGGCCTGATTGAAAAAGTACATCTTTGTAGGCAATGAAACGATTCTTTTGTGCAATAAAAATACATTATTTATTCCCAGAAAAAATGCGTGTGTCAGATAAATGTTCAAATATTTTCATTAAAGACATTAATAAGAGGGAAGCACTAACATAAGCCTACATTCTATATTACCATAACTTTTTCAAAATCTGTCAATATACTCTACTATGTAAACATCATTGTGCATTATTCTGAGAAACACCCATTGCTATGAAAGTAATAATCATACCCTATCACTGAGTTGGGATATTGCAATTTAAACTTCGACTTTCGCTGGTTAAGCTCTTAGGGGGCGCCATAATCTTCTGCGTGAGACATGGAGGATTTCAAACAGATTCTTTCTTTCACCAGGATTTTAAACAGACTTCTTCTGACTTCTATCAAGCTTTTATGCAAGATATCCAGGATATTGTGGAAAATATAAGATCTAAAATGTTCCATCAGGTTGAGGGTGTGGTGGATGAAATTGAGGAATTTAAGAGCAATAGAAAGGTTTTTTTTAAGACTGAGATTGGGATTTTTATCGAGATGCTGGATGAAGATTAGATAATGGAGTTGGAGAAATCTAAGGAAGAGAGTGATCTGCAAACCATAAGTAAAATCAATCTCCTGGTGGAATGCCATGAAAAGAACCTGGAATCTTTGAGGGGGGCAGTTGGGCTGTCTGATTCTTTCAAGAGGAAAGCTTTGTGCATATTGTGGGGATATGTAACTGCTTTGGTTTATTTTGAAGTGGGATAAGGGTTGAAGAATGTTAATCTGGTTTGCTTTAAGGATTTGATTGATGCTATATGCCTTTTAAGATTTGCATTTACTGTTTTGAATTGGCTTTGTTTTTTGGGTTCATTAAGATTAAAATTATCAAAACTGTTGTATTAGGGTTAAAGAATGCTTATCTGGTTTGCTTTAAGGATTTGATGTTATTCCCTTTTAAAGATATGGAATTACTGTTTTGAATTGTTTTTGTTTTTATTAGGATTGGTATTATTAAAATTGTTGTATTATTAAATATAATAGCAGACAACTTATGTGCTTTTTAATTTGCTTATTAGTAGACAGAAATGCATAGAATAGTGGTAAAAGGTAAAGGTTCCCCCCGCACATTTGTGCAGTCGTGTCCGACTCTAGGGGCCGGTGCTCATCTCCGTTTGTTAGCCGAAGAGCCAGCGTTGTCCGAAGATGCTTCCACGGTCATGTGGCCGCATGACGCACGCGGAACGCTGTTACCTACCCACCGAAGTGGTACCTATTCATCTACTTGCATTTGCATGCTTTCGAATTGCTAGGTTGGCAAGAGCCTGGGCGAGTGCAGGAGCTCACTCTGTCACGCGGGACTAGAGATTCGAACCGCTGAACTTGCAATCTTCCAATCGACAAGCCTGGCGTCTTACCCGCTCAGCCACCACGCCCCTACATTTCTCATATATCTATATAATAAATTTCCAGGTAACCAAATGTAAATCTGTTTCATCTACTTTGGATAACTCCATGACTGCCAAAGAATTATTTAGAACAGTGAGGACTTCTGACTGCTAACACCAATTGTCCTACATACATACTGATAAATGGCACATTAAAGTTTCTTAACCATTCTGGAAGCCTCCCCCCCCCCCCCCCCGTGTTTAACACCTGCAGGGGATCATCCTCAGTCTAAAATAAATGCTAACAAATTGATGCATACATTCTTTGGTTATTATGTAATTTACAGTATGTTCCCAAATCCTCCCAGTGAAATGGTCATTTGTAAATTTATAATGAAATAGTAATGGAGAAAAGAGGGCATAAATAACCTGATGATTATTCTTACAAAAACTACAAACAAAAGGATGATCTTCCTTGTCATGTGACATTTCCTACTAATTATGGAAACAGCTGTGTATTGAGAACTAGCTTTGAATTCTATCAGATGAAATTTGGGAGATGGAGAAAAAAAGACAATGCGGTCCACTGTAAACTGCGTATCTATTGCTCTTTACATCAGAGCTTTCCAAACGGTGTGTCGTGACACGTTAGTGTGTCGGCTGCAGTGTCTGGGTGTGTCGCGGCTGCTGCTGCCTCCCAGCCCTGTCAGGATTCCACACAGGTCCTAGTGCCTGCCTTGTGCCTTGGTGCCTCCAAACCTGCTGTGATTCCGCGCAGGTCCTAGTGCCTGCCTTGTGCCCTGCTGTAAGAGTGTGTCGCGAAATGATGCATGTCTAAAAAGTGTGTCACCAACATGAAAAGTTTGGAAAGCTCTGCTTTACATTATACCCTTACCAGCAACATTTTTTTCCCTCTTTTCTGTTTTTCCCCCCAGTTTAAGGAAGAATTATATGAAATGTGAAAGCTAAGTCACTATTAGTAGCATTTGTAGCTGGAGTTGCTGTAGCTATTTGTATTTTCTCGGATAGACCAGCTAAGCCACTTTTTTTTTTTTTTACTTGTTATGGGTGTTATACCGAACCAGTCCTATCACAAGCTAGGCTTTTTTATTACCCCTATTATCCAGAAATACAGTTTAGGAACTTAAGAAAATTCCTTATGTTAAGCATCTAGAAAACATAATCCATGCCCTTAGAGTTCTTAAACTTGTAAGTTTCCAAAAATCATCTGAAGTAAAAAAAGCAAAACTGGTACAAGGCAACATGCTGCCAAATGCCATAATAATGTTCTACATTGTTGTTTGGGTGTCATGGCTATTGGTCCAAGTCACCTCTTTGAGACAATGCTGCTGGTTTTAGACAGAACCTTACAAATTCCTAAATGTCTTACTCGGAAATAGTTAAGTCTTCAATGGCACTAGGCTCTTGGATTAAGCTATCTGTCAACTGAGGTTCAACAGGCAAGTTAAATATACAGTATCTTTGAACACTGCTGTTTATACCCTTTCATGATGTCCAACCTCAGCCATTTCTTTCAGATATTGTTTATTATTGTAAGAAAAAAAGCCCTATTCAATATGTTTCTACATATCTCCTGATATATAGTTAAATATCATAGAAACTGTGCTTCTTTAAAGACTAGGATAAAAAAACAAGGCACAAGCAGATACAAGGTCCATTTCACAGGTGTTGTTATTTTACAACATCCCTCCAAGGGAGTAAAATACCAGTTTCATTAACATGAGAGCACACATTCAAAGTCTTCATGATGTCAGACAGACCCATTTTTTTCATTTGTTAACAGAGGACCATCATCCCAAAACTTATTTATAGGAACGCATCTGTTAATCTGTTACATATATATAAAGTTTTAAGCTATATTTTATAAATGTAGTCAGCTCATGTCTCCTTTTTTCAGGTAATTATACACCCAACCTTCCCGAAAATTATACACAGTTTTTTAAAAAAACTTTCCCAGCTACTCCAAAATCTCATACAATCTTAAGACTTTCTTCAGATCTGCTATGAAGATATCAGCTCCCACATCAGATAGATCATTGACATCTGGCAAGAAGATGTCTGATTTATCAGAGGTAATCAAATTATGTGACAGAAAGTGCACACAAATTTTATTACAATAATCTACCATTATCTTGTTAACAAGTTTTTGAGCTTTTCCCATATCTTCAGGTTTTTGGTCTTTCTTCCAAATATGTCTTGGTAACAGTGAAGACCAAACTATAACGGTATCTGGGAATGCTCTTTTAAGAATGCCCAAATCATTTTTCATTGCAAGAAGGAGTGAAATATTATTTTGGGGTAACAGATCATCTTCACCAAGATGAATTATTATTACTGATGGATGAGATCGGAGATGATAAATTTCATGCAGAAGAGGAATGAGCTGCTTCCACATCATGGTCTCTATCCCATGCCAATACACATCCGCCCGTGAAGTTGAGATGCCCAACTGCAATCCATGTGGGTGACTTTTGGCTCTTTTCTTTGATGCCAAGATCACAGAATTCCCACATATCCATATTTCCTTTGGCGTAGGTTGCAGATTTCCAACACCTAAAAGCAAAATACTACATTAACTCCTTTGGTTTGAACTCTACATAAGTTTACTATTCCAACATCAGAACTTCCAGCAATAATTCCTCCCAAAATTAAAATATTATAAAAATGTTACTATGCTAGACAATTTATATCAATACTCTCAAGAACAAAATCAAGAAGTGCAAGTTAGTTATACTTTCAAGAAGCCTATTAATATGCACAATTAAGTTTCAGAATACTTTTAAGAAAACAGATTACACAAATGGAATGAACAGAAGCAAGAGGAAATCAGCTCAACCATGAGGTTGAAGATGAACTGGCACACCAACAAGGATTATGCTCTTAAAACATACAGTATATGCTGATTAACAGAAGCAGATGAAAGAATGTTTTTTCTCTTCATATTTCTGGGCCACCACCATTCCAAGACAAGCAAGTTTGGCTTACACAACTATTGACACCACTATTAATTTTTCACCTAGGAGCAGCAGTAATATGTAAGCAAGAAAACCCATAAGAGCAGTGCTATTTGTGATCTGTCATGGTGCCACCCCCTATGGAACAGCCTTCCCTCTGAGACTTAGAGAACCCAAACTCTCCTGGCCTTCCAGGAAGTTATTCAGACCTGGCCTTTTTCCCAGGCATTAGACCCAGGACCCCAATATGTGTGTTTTCGTGTAAAATTGTTATACAGTGCCTCAGTTTTTCTTCTCTGAACTGGATTTCTTATGTATTATTCTTGCAAATTCCTGGAGAATTAGTAAAATGCCAGATATCAGAAAAAAATTCATCCCTTTTTTTCAAAAATGGGGAAAGGAAGAAATAGTAAAGATCCAGTCTGGAATTAGTATCTGGGAAGATTCTGTAGCAAATCACAAAGTCTGATCTATAAGCATCTTGAAAATTGCAAGAATTGCCAGAAGCCAGCAAGAATTTATCAAGAACAAACCTTGCCAGAGTAATCATACCTCATTTCTGATCAGGTTAACTTTCTTAATAATTTGTAGGAATGTTGAAGACATAATATATCTTGACTCTGGCAACACATTTGATGAAGTACCCCATGAGGTGCTGATTCACAAACTAGTTAAAGATGGGATGAATGGCATGATAATTAAGTGGATATATAGCTGGCTCGTGCTCAAAGTGTGCTCATCAATGATTCCTTATCAAATTGAGAGGTATTGAGTGGGGTGCCATAAGGATCTGTCTAATCTTCAATACTTTTATTACTGACTTCGATAAGAAGGGGGAAAAATTAATGAGATATGCAGATCATAGAATTGACAGCTAATGCCCTAAGAGAGACATATTCACTTAAGAAACCAAAGTCAAACGTAGAAGTATAGCCTGTTAATAGTACTTGCAAAAAGATCTTAGAATAGTTAACTGATTGCAAATTGAATGTGAGCCAGCAATGTGATGGATTATAAGCAAGCAAATGCAATTTTGGACTGCATCAAATTTCCAAATCATGGAAAGTAATCATTCTATTCTATTCTGCTTTGGTAAACTCCACTGCTCTGCGTCTCATTCTTAGCACCACAATTGAAGGAGGATTTGGAAAGATTACGGCAGGTTCAGAGAAGGATAACAAAGATTATCAGAGGAGTAGAATGTAAGTTCTATGAAGAGAGATTGAAGGATCTGAAAAAAGATGACCGAGGTCAGTCTGATTTTTGTTGTTCAGTCGTTTAGTCATGTCTGACTCTTCGTGACCTCATGGACCATAGCACGCCAGGCCTTCCTGTCCTCCACTGTCTCCCGGAGTTTACTCAAATTCATGTTCGTTACATCGGTGATGCTATCTAATCATCTCATCCTCTGCCGTCCCCTTCTCCTTTTGCCTTGTCTTTCCCAGCATCAGGGTCTTTTCCAGTGAGTCCTCTCTTCGCATTAGGTGGCCAAAGTATTTGAGCTTCAGCTTCAGTATCTGTCCTTCCAATGAGCAGTCAGGGTTGATTTCCTTTAGGATTGACTGGTTGACCTCCTAGCAGTCCAAGGGACTCTCAAGAGTCTTCTCCAGCACCAACGTTCGAAAGCATCAATTCTTCAGCGCTCAGCCTTCCTTATGGTCCAACTCTCACAGCCATACATTACTACTGGGAAAACCATAGCTTTAATTATACGGACCTTTGTCGGCAAGGTGATGTCTCTGCTTTTTAATATGCTGTCTAGGTTTGCCATAGCTTTCCTCCCAAGGAGCAAGCGTCTTTTAATTTCATGGCTGCAGTCACCGTCTGCGGTGATCTTGGAGCCCAAGAAAATAAAATCTGTCACTGCTTCCATTTCTTCCCCTTCTATTTGCCAGGAAGTGATGGGACCAGATGCCATGATCTGAGTTTTTTTTAAATGTTGAGTTTCAAGCCAGCTTTTGCACTCTCCTCTTTCACCCTCATCAAGAGGCTCTTTAGTTTCTCTTCACCTTCTGCCACTAGGGTGGTATTGTCTGCATATCTGAGGTTGTTGATATTTCTCCCGGCAATCTTAACTCCGGCTCGTGATTCATCCAGCCCGGCATTTCTCATGATGTATTCTGCATATAAGTTATATAAGCAGGGTGGTAATATACAGCCTTGTCATACTCCTTTCCCAATTTTGAACCAATCAGAGTCTGATAGTACTCTTCAACTAAAACACATGAAAAGATGCTACGGAGAAAAAGGTCAAGACCTAATCTTTCTTGCTTCATAGTACAGGATAACGGATTTAAGTTATAACACAGGTTCCGATTGGATATTAGGAAAAAAAATCATGACAGTATCGAGAGAAGTGGTGTGCTCCTATTCCTTGGATACATTAAACCAAAGCTAAACAGCCATTTGTCTGAAATGCTTTAATTTGAATTTCTGCACTGAGCAGGGGGCTGGATTTGATGGCCAAAATGCCCCTTTCTAACTCAATGATTCGAAGTCTCTGCATTTCATAATCTTGATCATTTAAATTAAAGCTGCAAATATGATGTGGGTACACAATTTATATTGGAACATGCAGTTTCTATATTACCATAATTAGTTACATATTACCTTGTCTTTTCAATAGCTATTGGGGCGAAATAAAGCCACAATAATCAGTCATGTCATATTAGGTATCTACGGATTGAGAGATTTTCTATCCCCCTCATTTGTGCTCATTTTTCTGGCAGAAGTATAAAACCAACAGAAGTGTCACACATATAATGGCAAGGTATATATAAACATGAATAGGTTTCTATTCAAGAGAAACAAAAACATTTCCAGGTTGGTTGGAAACGTGGCCTCAACAATAAGGTAGCTACCTTATTTAACTTACCCACTGCTGATGACACAACAGTTATTACAGCTGTACGTTTCTCATTGACTGTCTTCTTCCTTTTATCTACTCCTGTCACCAGTGGAATAGGATTCAAGTCCTCCTGAAAAGCTACTCTATTACTACCACCCAAGTTTAATGCTGGAACACTTTCAGTGGCTACCATGGCTGCTGGACCTAGCAAGCCACGTTCACCAGCTGCTACAATTGCCTCTAAGGCTTTCGAGAGAGAGGAGTTGGGGGGGATGCCCTTGGAATCAGGGGGATTGGCATCTCTATTTCCTGTCGTCTTACAGAGAGCAAGGCTGTTGTCATTGTGCCAAATGGGTACCATTGCAGAAAAGAGGACTTCAGACTGTTTGGGATGATTTAACCTTATGGCAGAAACAAGGGACTCTTCACAGAAGGTGCCTCTACGGTCCAAGGACCGTGGAGGAAAAAGGAAAAAGACTTGCCCTTCTCAGGATCAGCACTTTGCTGACCTAGGCTGGAGAGGCGGCCTGGGTGGCTAATGCTCCAACTAGGAGGAGCTGGGGACTCTGTTGTGGAGCGATGCTAGTCAGAAGAGGCAGAGGACAGGAGCAGAATATAGGATGTTCTGGGCAGATGTGGTACCAACTCTAGGGCCGCAGGACGTCTAAAGGCCTGCCCTTGCCCCCATCTGCGCTCCGTCTCTGGAGGGAGCGGAGGGGCTTCTCTGGAGACAGGCCCTGCCTAGCATCAGCCGTTCCTAAGCCAGGGAGGGTCAAGGAGTGACTCCAAAGAGCTTCCTGAGAGCCGAGGTCTCTCCCCGACAACTTATTTGCGACAGGAACTTCTAACAGGTCCTTCCCAAAGGCCTGTTCCAAAGGCCACTCAAAAGCGGCGCCTCTCGATCGAGTCGTTCACGCCGCCGGGGGTGGGGAGAGTCAAGCACAGCGGCCCGTTACCCTGGAAACCACTTCCCAGTCACGTTCTCTCTTCTAATCCCGACCGAGGTTTAATCAAGAGTCACGGAGCAAGAGCAGCAGAACAGAAACCGCGGGATTGAGCGGAAAATGGCTCCGCACCGCCGCCGTAGCATTCGCCTGGAGGCCTCAGAAATACGCACGCGTATCTAGATTAACTGGGTTCTGAAAGATGTGTAAACAAGAGGCGCACGGAGCGTTCACTTCCAGGTTCCTTTAGGCTATTTGTCTCCTGGGAAGAATCGAGCACTGTAATAGAAAAATAGTGGACTAATCCAGGCTTTTATTCAATTTTTATTACAAAGCAACGAGTCCCGCTTAAATTATGTGAAAAAGTTACTTACTTACTACAGGAATGTTACAGTATAGGTATATAAGTAGGTATATAAGCAAGAAAAAAAAGTACTGTTGTGCGTTGCCAAAAGTCACAAGCTCAACAGCAGCAAGCCCCATCTTCTCAGAAGGGCATTATTATTTGTGGGGCGATTTTTAAATATTTCTAACATTTTTAAAAAAAATAAAAATACCCCAAATAAAACCCTAGATAGAAACGCCATAAACTCTTCGTCTTTCTTGAATAGCTGATCATTCTTAGCTAGGTTATGGTTTGTGTTTTTCCACTGCTTCTTAAGAGCGGCTCTCGCTTCCGCTCGTGGAGAGGAAAATACAGTGAACGACCATCTTAAAGGGGAAGTTGCACTGGCTGAGCTATGCTTTATTTTCTTTGATCTACATTCCCCTTTCTATGAACTCCGCAAACGTGTGCAGATCACGAGTGGGCGCTTTTTTTGAGCGCTGCAAGGGGGCGCATGCGCAAAAGGAAAGATTGTTGCAGAGAGAGCGGGCTCCGTCTTCCATTGCGCCACGGTGCCGTATCCTACAGTTTAGGCTGGCTGGGAATTCTGAGAGGTATAGTCCCAGGATACCGGCCTGGTTCACAAACGCACTATCGAGACTGTGTTTGCATGGCCATCTTATCCTTGATTAACTGATCTCAATCTAATTTTCTATATTCCACAGCACATTGAATCATAAACTATTCATTATAGAAGGGTTCACACAACACATTAGGACCAAACGCAGGGTCCAGTCTATTGCTCAGGGTGTCATGTGAATATCATAAATCTGGGAGGTTGCTCCGTCCTAATTACTGTTTAAAGATGCACTCTTGTCAACCAGCTGATTAGTGTACAACTATGTTCCCATCACAAGAGTTGTGATGGGAATGTCCCCCAACACAGAGCCATAAACTAGTCAATTACATTTTATCCTGTTACGTGATGGGAACATTGTTTATTCGTTCAGTCGCTTCCAACTCTTCGTGACTTCATGGACCAGTCCACGACAGAGCTTCCTGTCAGCTGTCACCATCCCCAGCTCCCCCAAGGTCGAGTCCGTCACCTCCGGAATATCATCCATCCATCTTGCCCTTGGTCGGCCCCTCTTCCTTTTGCCTTCCACTTTCCCTAGCATCAGCTTCTTCTCCAGGGTATCCTGTCTTCTCATTATGTGACCAAAGTACTTCAGTTTTGCCTTTAATATCATTCCCTCAAGTGAGCAGCCTGGCTTTATTTCCTGGAGTATGGACTGGTTTGATATAGTGACCCCATAAAGCCTGAGGACACACATAATTTTTATATTATTTCATTTTAAATAAATAAATATTCTTGAACTGTTTATTTTAATGTTTATTTAATTTTATTTATATTTATATCACAATTAATTATGTTTGATTGTAAACCGCCCAGAGTCCCTTTGAGGGAGTTGGGCGGTGATAAATCAAATAAATAAATAAATTTTAATTTTCATGAGAATGAGTGAGTTCATCATACAACATGCTTAGCCAAAATGTGATCTGTTTGGGGGGACTATGGCATGTGGACCTAGCATTGCAACTTGTAAATAATGCGAACTCAGTGAACAGATCAATAAACCATGGTTAAACAAATGTGTTAGCACAGTAGTGTCCCTGGGGTGTATCCATGTGGGGGGGGAAAAGTGCAAAATAGAAGATGTGGTGTTGTGATGGAAGCCCCACTGAAGTTGACACTTGTAAAAAAGGTGTGGAGCTTGCATCACAACATTGTAAATCTTGCCTTTTTTGATCCTCTCCCTCGCCCCCAGCGGACACCATTTTTTACCAAAATGTATAAACTCACTTGCAGATAAGTCATCATTTTGTCTTTGTTCAATACCAATTTAAGGGGCTAATATTTAGAACATACTAAAAAAGGCTTTAAAATGTATAATTAATTCAAGGCCATTAAAAAAAATTAGCCACTTTGAAAATAACTATCATAGATAAAATGATTGGGCAGAGCAAATGGTGGCAGTGGCTTTTTCTTTCTCATCTTTTCTCCTATAGCGTTTCCTCTTCTCTCTTTCCTCGCGTAGTCAGTAACGTGGATTGTGTACTGTACTGATAAGGCGTAGTCATGAGCCATTTATTCTTGAACATGTCTATTATGGACAAGTGGAGCGAATGCCTTGTGGATGATAGAGAATTAAGTGGGGTAGCTTATACCCTAGAAGACGAAAATAAAATTCAAAACTATCTTGATATAGTTGAGAAATGGGCTAAAAATAACATTATGAAATTTAGTAAATACAAAATTATGTACTTCACACACAGGAAGCAAATGCACATGGTCAGAATGGGAAATACAGTATACGGCTTGGCAATACTACTTGTGAAAAAGATCCTGAACTAGTATTTGATTGCAAACAAAATAGCAATCAATACTGGGAAAGGGGTGCAAAAATGGAAAATGCAATTTTAGACATCAGCAGAACCACAGTTTCACTTTATTCTGTATTTGTCAGTACCCACCTCAATATGATGCCAGTTCTGAGCATCACACTACAGAAATTTCATAAAAGGGTAATGTGCATGATTAGGAAATAGAAAAATGTTAGGGAAATTTGAAGAGTTTAACAGGAGATGGTGTACTCCACTGAATGTGTCCAAGTAGAGGCCAGGTATCCATCTGTTGTATTTTAATTTAGATTCTTGCACAGAGCAGACAGTTGGATTTGACGGGCAAAATGGCCTCTTCTAACTCTGTAGTTCTTTGATTTCATAATATGGTTTGCATTATGTGAGTCCAACCATTGTGCTTTTATAAGCCATGGTTTATGTCTTAGTCTGGTATGTGAATCCAGTTGGTTGTGGCTTCATGTGATGTATAAACCCTGTCAGTTGAGATGGACATTACAATACAACTTTAGGGCTGGTGTAGTTTAGAGCCTATCGGGTTTGTATGTGGAACAAAACAATTCACAATCCTATGGATAAATGCCCTTTTCTGACAAGATCCATTTGCAAGGCCACTATCACCAATGGTCCTCAGTTATCATCTTTGAGATTTGAGGAACCTCCTTTAAAATAATTTTTCTAGCCGCCTGGCGTATATAGTACTAGTACTTAACTACAGAGAAGCGTGTCCTTAGATATGTCATGAAATATTGTGCTCATATGGTGCATCCTTGGTGCTATCAGGAAAGTAAGCCAAGTGTTGTAAACAGAAAAAAAGGCCCAAAATGCTGATTCACCCCAAAGAGGTGGATTTAGGGCAATCTCTGTGTCTGTGCAATTTTCAGTTTCATTTTTCTTATCTCAAATAGCACAAGCACAAATACCAAGCTTTCAAGTTGGACATATACATTTGATTTTGCCACCAGTCCTGAAATATGTGGAACAAGAATACTTTTATTTAAGAAAACAAAAGAAAAAGTTTCAGAAATCATTAAAACAACCCAACATTCTTTCAGCAGTATACCTCTTCACCATCATAGTATAAACTGTTGGAGAAATACCCTGAAGAAAAAACCCAGCGCCTCTCTTTCTTCTCTGCCACCTGGGTGGTGAGGTTCAGGTCCATTCTTCTATTGTGTCAGGATACAGATCAAAATCTCCCAAACTTTATTATTTATCGAATTTATCACTGCCCATCTCCCCTGGAAGAGGGACTCTGGGCGGTTTACAGTAAAAACACAATTAATTAAAATACAGTTATAAATACAATAAATAGCTATAGGATTATAAAATGTAATAAAATCCAGATGGCAGAGGTTCTTCTTCAGTCCATGAGTAAAAAGGGCATTCTCGGGCTGTTCTAGGGAGCTAGCCATTCCCAGGAGTGAACAGTCCTTCCTGCTCCAGGCATGTTGACAAAACCAGGTTTTTTTTAGTTATTTTCAGAAGTCCAAAAAAAACTTTATTAAGAGTCTGCACAGTCTTGGTCAGACATGCAAGGACTTGTTAAGTAAGGTTCCCAGATGAAAGTCCCTGAATACACATACAAGCAAGCTTACAGTATATAGTCAATTTCATGCAAGGCATTTCAAATGGTGCCATTGCATTGGCTAATCTACATCTGATCATTTACACATTTCTAAACCAGTAGAAAATCCCCCAAAAGTTTACCTTTGCACAGGCCTGTCATAACAGTGGCACTTCCAGAGCAATCTTCCAGAGGGTTTGTCCTGTTATCTATAGCAGCTGTTTTGTGGTGCAGCCTGCAGTTCCACGTCGCCCAAAAGGCACCCTTGCACCTGCGTAACCATAGCAACTGTTTGCTTTTCTATTCTGGGCTGTTTCAGCTAACTTTGCATCCTAATAATGAAGTCATTTTGGCTAGGGCTCCATCTCTTTATTAGGACTAAATTCCTCAAGAACCCCCCAAATTCCTCTGGGTTCATCCATCTCTTACAAAAGGCAGTGTTTAAATATCTTTTTAAAAATAAAATAAAAATGAATTTACTCTAGGCTTGTTAAAATATAGGTATTTGCTCTTCTACCTCAGCAGATGGCAGCACCAAGTCAACTTTGCTGGCCTTGGAAGTTAAGTAGGATTTTGTGTGTGTGTGTGCGTGCGCCTTCAAGTCAGTCTTGACTCCTGATGACTGCCTGGACTACTCCCTGCAGTTTTCTTGGCAAGTTTTTCAGAATTGGTTTGCCATGGCCTCCTTCTTAGGGCTGAGAGAGAGTGACTGGCCCAAGGTCACCCAGCTGGCTTGTGCCTAAGGCAGGACTAGAACTCACAGGTGCCTTAACCACTACATCAAACTGGCTCTCAAGTAGGATTCGCCCTGGATTTTACTTTAATTGGTGATGGCTTGCCAAAAATGAGAAGGAGGCTGGTAAAACCTTTCCAGACTAACAGATTTTATTAAAGGACCTAAGCGTTTGTGAGCTACAGCCCACTTCAACAGAAGTCAGAATCAGTAGAGGGCCTTTGGCTAGGCTGCAAGGTTGAAAAAAACATCCCAGACTAAAGCAATGCCAGTTCTGTAATGTTGCTAAGAACACTGTGCGTATGCAGTAATCAGAAATCAAACTATCCACGTATTTGCCATTCATAGTCCCTATCAAAATATTTAATCAAAAATGTATATAAAGCTATGTAACCTCTAGAGTTTGACACTTTTTTATCTCAAGTATTTACAAAATTAATCTAGAAAACCGATTTCCTTGGAAACAAAGTTGACCATAATGGCAGAC
Source organism: Charina bottae (assembly GCA_023362775.1). Taxonomy (NCBI): domain Eukaryota; kingdom Metazoa; phylum Chordata; class Lepidosauria; order Squamata; family Charinaidae; genus Charina; species Charina bottae. The sequence goes on along the minus strand of JALMGJ010000002.1, from coordinate 123,552,755 downwards.
ACTTTATTTGCTCTCAGCAGTGGTGTTTCTGATATATTAGCTCCATTTATCAGACTGATTGGTTAGTTACATTTTCTCAACAAAATTCGTTTTGAAAAAGTATGTTTCCATCATGATAGACATAAGTTCAAAGACAGCTTGTTAAATATTATTCACTGCCTATAACATATCTTCCTGTAGCATTCAATAACAGTGTAACGTCATTGTAAGAAATGACAACAGCATTTGGTATATTTTAGCTTAAGTATTTGTGCTACAGACCTGCTTAAATATTGATTTGACACAACCAAATGACTTCTATTCTTTCTCAAAAAATCATTTTTAAAAGATAAAAAACTAATGTATTTTCATAAGCCCAAACTTAAAATGATATAATATTCTAATTATGTTGAAAATTACAGCTCCTACACCTTTAGTATACTGAAAGAAGAACTTACAGTCTACATGTCATAAAGCTTAAGTTGTTCTTTGATATCAGTTTCAGACATCTCTCCAAATGTGTCTGATTTTTCCTTTAGAAGGGTGAAGATGGCAGCCAGCTGCTCTCTCTGAACCCTGCCAAGAAGAGAACAACAAAAAAGAAAAAATGGAGATACTTTTGTTCTGAGAAAGATTAGTGGAGTTTGACAAGATAGCTTGTAATATGGGATATTTCATGTCTGAAATTTTAAAAATGCATGATGGTAAGATGTGTGAGTGAAAGTCTTTTTTTACACAGATAATGAAAGACTGCACACATTTGGTCTGAAATGCTGAGAATCTTGGTTTTTAATCTCCCTAATCAGGGTGCTTATTGAGAAGCAAGAGATGGTCCCACATTCTTTTCAGACATACTTATTTTCACTCATGGCAAGCTACCCCTTGCATGGATTCCCTGATAACATGAATTCCAATGTATATTTTGGATTGTGAGAAATTTATTTATTTATTTTATTAAATTTATATTACCGCCCATCTCCCCTATCGGGGACCCTGGGCGGTTCACAATAAAACATAATTAAAAAAGATAAATATAAAATTACAATAAATAAATAATATAGAATCCAAGTATAAAAGATGTTAAAAATGGAGTACCGGGAGGCTTCATGGGACCAGCCATTCCCAAGAGGAACTGTTGGCATTTCCCTCCCAGGCAAGGCAGCAGAACCAGGTCTTTAAGCCTTTCCGGAAGGTCGGGAGCGAGGAAGCCAGCCTCAGCTCCAGGGGTAAGATATTCCAAAGAGCGGGCGCAACTGCAGAGAAGGCCCGCCTCCTGGACCCCGCTAGATGGAACTC